>CAUYPK010093707.1:0-33351 GCA_963574355.1 Loris lydekkerianus | reverse complement strand
CCCCCCGCCCCCCCCCGCCCCCGCCCCCCCCCCCCCCCCCCCCCCCCCCCCCCCCCCCCCCCCCCCCCCCCCCCCCCCCCCCCCCCGAGCTTAATCCATAGCTAGAGCCAGAGGCTCATATAAGGCACTAGGGCTAGTTCTCCTTTCCTCTCGCCCTCTCCTGCTCCCCCACTTCCCTCTTTCCATTTCCTCCGTGCATATAACAAATCTTACTGATACTCTTCCAAAGCCAAGCCAAGGCAACTTGGCAGACAGGAAGTGGGTACATTACCCAGGTGACACCAAGTTCAGCCTCTGTAATAGTCTCATCTCAACTGCAGGGGACTGGGAGTAGGGGTAGGGGGCAGTTCTGGCCGGACAAAAGATGGCTTGTCCATTGCGCTTTGTCTGTCTTTGCTCACCAACACCTAGGAAATCTGTAGTAGAGTGTAGACAGCCTGGGTGTCACATTTTTTTTTTTTTTGAGACAGAGCCTCAAGCAGTCACCCTGGGTAGAGTGCTATGGCATCACAGCTCACAGCAACCTCAAATTCCTTGGCTCAAGCCATTCTCTTGCCTCTGCCTCCCCAGTAACTGGGACCACAGGCACCCGCCACAACACCTGGCTATTTTTTGGTTGCAGCCATCATTGTTGTTTGGTGGGCCCTGGCTGGATTCGAACCTGCCAGCTTAGGTGAATGTGGCTGGTGCCTTAGCTGCTTGAGCCACAGGCTCTGAGCCCTGGGTGTCACATTCTGTCAGAGAGATCTTCATCCAAAACACAGAAAACATCTTGGGTCCATTCATTATTGCTTTTTGGTTTATTCATTAATTCAACATTTAATAAATGCCCAAGTGGGCTCGGCACCCATAGCTCAATGGTTAGGGTGTTGGCTACATACACCAGGGCTGACCAGTTCAAACGCAGCCTGGACCTCTAAACAACAATGAGGACAACAACAACAAAAATAGCTGGGCATTCTGGTGGGCGCCTGTAGTTCCAGCTACTTGGGAAGCTGAGACAAGAGAATCGCTTAAGCCCAAGAGTTTGAGGTTGCTGTGAGCTGTGAAGCCACAGCACTCTTCCAGGGCAACATAGTGAGACAGATAAATAAATAAATAAATACCCAACTGTATGTCAGGGCCTCTGACAAGGGTGAAAATACTTGCTTTTGAGACGTTCACAGTCTAGTTGGAAAAACAGATGTGCAGATAACGTCGTCTGGGACAGCTTTTCTGTATGAGGATAGCAAAGACTTCCAAAGGAGACTGTAGTTGAGTTCTACATTGAAAATGAGTAAAAATTGGAGAAAAAGTTGAAAAACTTTCTAGGCCATGTGCTAGGGTATCGGCAAGAGTACTTTCTGTTGTAAGTAACAACAATTTAGGCTACTTTACTGTCTTGCATAGGAGGTTTGAAGGTAGGCAGTACAGTGTGGTTACAGCTCTTGGTTGGCTTCTAAAAAAATTCTCTTGGTTTTCCCTGCCCTCCACAGGGTTACTGGAATTCCATCATGCCTTCACTTGACACCATCCAAGGTAGAAAGAGAAAGATAGAGATCGATTTTCAGTCTTTCTCTAGATAACAAACGATAAAATTTCCCAGAAGTTGGCACAGGGTCAGAATGATCAGAATGGCCAAACATTTCATCCCTCAACCAGTCAGTTGCTGGTCAACGAGAAGAAGGTGGCTGTGATTATTTTGTCTAAGAATCTTCTGGTGCTGGGGGAGGACCTCACCTTCCCTGAGCACATACAAGCATTCAAATGCATTCAATCTGAATACGATTGTGATTTAGTCAGCAAGGGAGAAAATGAGAGTGCCGTTGGGCTGTTAGGTAGGCAGTCGACCGTGTTGCCCGTAGGTGGTGACAGGTGATGCAAGGCTGGAAAGGCAGGCAAAGACAGGAGTACTCTGTGACACTCCACTGTGAGTGTCACTAAGAAGTGGAGAAAATCTTGGTCTCATTCCTTAACATGCTTACACTGGAAACCTGGCAAGGGTTTTCAGAGTTTTGCATGCTCCACTAGTAACAGCAGCATGGCTCACTCTGTGGTGGAGATTCTCAAGGGGTGGTCTGGGGTGGAGGCATTTCAGGGAGGCCATTTGTATTTTGAGAAGCCTGGTATCTCCCCCAAACCCCCTTGGGAACACTTCTTTGCCCTAAATTGTGTTTGTTTCAGTGTTACTGTCTGAAAAGCCAGGTCTTGGTTAAGAGACAGTTAATGGGAGAGCCTGGACTAGAAAACAATTTTCCTGTCCCTAAATCCAGTGAGTGAGTGGTAGGAAACCAGCTTCTATCAATGAACTGCTTTTAAATCATCTGGCATAGGGTCAGGTGTGGTGGCTCATGCCTATAATCCTAGCATTCTGGGAGGTGAAGGCAGGTGGATTGCTGGGGCTCACAGGTTCCAGACCAGCCCCAGCAAGAGCAAGACCCCATCTCTAAAAATAGCCGGGTGTTGTGGCAGGTACCTCTAAGTCCCAGCTACGCGGGAGGCTGAAGGAAGAGAATCACTTGAGCCCAGGAGTTTCTGATTGCTGTGGGCTCTGACGCCAGGGCACTCTACTGAGGGTGAGAAAGTGAGACTCTGTCTCAAAAAAAAAAAAAAAAAAAATTTGTCTAGCCTGTTTTCATTTGAAGCACGAAGTGAGTGCTGGCCTTTGTTTCTATCTGATACGGTGGGTGTTAGTGGACATTTGGGTTTAGACTGGGTAACTAGGGATGCTCCTTTCCAAAACTTCCATCCTCAATACCTACTTAACAAGAAATTGGCAAAAAGACCTGGTCACTAATTCTGGAAGAAAGGCGTGGGTGGAGGGCTGAATATTTTGTTGTTTCCCTAGCAGTACTGCCACGGGCTGGCTAGGATCACTGGAGGAATGTGAAGGAATGAGGTAGAGAGAGATGCCTTAGGCAGGTCATTCATTCCACAATATTTATTGAGCACCCACTGTGTGCCAGACACTGTTCTAGGTATTGAGGATATAAGAATATGTAAGAAGACAAAGTCCTTGTTCTCATGGACCTTGCATCCTACCGGGTGAAGACATTTATTCATGTGTGTCTAATATGTCAGATACTATAAATACTGTAATGAAAAATAAAATAGGTTCTGGCTCAGCACCCGTAGACAATGGTTACAGTGCCAAGGTTGGCAGGTATGAACCCGGCCCCGGGGCTAGCTAAACAACAGTGACATCTGAACAAAAAATACCTGGGTGTTGTGGCGGGCACCTGTAGTCCCAGCTACTCGGGAGGCTAAGACAAGAGGATCGCCTAAGCCCAAGAGCTGGAGGTTGCTGTGAGCTGTGATGCCACGGCACTCTACTAAGGGCGACATAGTGAGACTCTATCTCAACAACAACAACAATAAAAATAAAATAGGTTCATAAAGAAAGAAATGTAGTCACTGGAGATAAGCTGGACATAGTGCTGGAAATCTTCATGGTTTATTCTCTCTTGTTTCCAGAAGAGAAATATTGTTTGGGGCAAAAAACCCCCCAGATGGTCACTTGGAAAAAGGATAAACGTTGAGTAACTTGGTCTTACAGGATATCTTTCATGTAGAAATTCTTTGTTTGTTATGCTTAACATTGTTCCTAAACATAATTTGGAATGGCTTACAGAAACATGGTACCAGGTGATGAGAAATAAGTGAAGAAATATGAGCAAAGGGAAAATAAAGGTCATTTCTTTCATCGTTGTGTTTCAGAATTGTTTAGTTTTGGTAGCAGAGGAGGGAGGAAGTATGGTGATTAAAACTGTGGTGATTCATGCTCAAGTGTTCTTTATTTAAAAGATAAGATAATAAATTTTGATACCTTAGGAACTTACAACTTTTTTTGGTGTTTAGAGAAGCAATTTTATGTGATAGGAAAAGTAATTTCTTTACTAAAGACTTAGATGAAATTTATCTCCTGAGTTCAAAGAAAACTAATTATTTTTGTCAGTATAAAGTGCATCAAAGTTTAACAGGATGGAAAGTCTAATTCCAAGGTCAAGTAATAGGGTACAAATGAGAATTGGTGAGAAGTATATTTGGACCCATTACCGACTGAAAAAAATATACAAATTCAAATGGAAATGTACAGCGTTGAACTGTTATGCATTGACTAGGTAATTTTGATTACTTATGTTTTGTTGGCTTGTTTTCTTATGGTTCAAACAGTTCTTTACATCATTTGCATGTAAGTCCTTGTCAGAAGTTTGATTTGCAAATTACTTATCTCAATTGTGTTGCTTTCTCTATTTTTATTCCTTTAACATTGTCTTCTCAGAGCAGAACCAATTATTTTTTTATGGATCAAACTTATTGTAACTAGGAATTCTTTGACTAACCAAAAATCTTGAAGATTTTGTTTTCTTCTAGATGTTTCATAGTTTTATGTTTTACACCTAGGTTTATTATCAATTTGGGGTTAGTTTTTATGTAAGGTGTCAAGTATGGGTCAATGATTTTTTTTCCTCTTTGGCTTGTGAAAGTACATTGTTCCAGCCCATTTGTTGAAAAGACTATCCTTTTCCATTGAATTGTTTTAGCACTTTAGTCACAAATCAGCCAAAAGGTAAAGGTTTATTTCTGGACTCTCTATTCTACTCCATTGATCTGTATGCTTATATTGTGCTAATATTACATGTGCTTAATTACTTAAGTCACACCTTAAGTAATTAACAATTACCGTGACTTTATAATAAGTTTTGGGAGGTAGTATAGCCCTTCAACTTTGTTCTTTTTCAAAAATTTTGTCTTTTTGTTTCTTTGCCTTTACAAATGAATTCTAGAGTCAGTTTGTCAATATCTACAAAAAATCCTACTGAGATTTTGAATGGGATTGCATAGAATCTATAGATTAATTTAGAAAGAATTGATATCTTTAAAATATTGAGTGTTTCAATCTATGAACATGGTATATTTCTCTAATTTTTTTTTTTTTTTTTTTTTTTTTTTTTTGTGAGTCTCACTTTGTCACCCTTGGTGGAGTGCTATGACATCACAGCTCACAGCAACCTCAAACTCTTGGGCTCAAGCAATTCTCTTGCCTCAGCCTCCCAAGTAGCTGGGACCAGGTACCCACCCCAATGCCTGGCTATTTTTTGGTTGTAATTGTCATTGTTGTTTGGCAGGCTTGGACTGGATTCGAACTCGCCAGCTCTGGTGTATGTGGCTGGTGCCCTAGCCGCTGAGCTACAAGTGCTGAGCTGATTTCTCTAATTTTTTTATGTCTTATGTTTCTTCCATCAGCATTTTATAGTTTTCAGGATGTAGACCTTGCACATATTTTGTTATATTTACACTGAAGTATTTCATTTTGGAAATTGCTGCTGTTGTTAAGATATACACATAAAATTGATTTTTGTATATTGACATTGTATAATGTGAATTTATAAGTCATTTTTCTGTTCTAGGAGGGGCTTTTTTATAGATTTTTAAAAAAATTTTCTATGTACACAATCATGTCATCTGTGAAAAGAGACAGTTTTATTTTTTCTTTTCCCATCTGGATGCCTTGTAGTTCTTTCTTCCTTCCTCTTTCCCCCCATTTACCTCTCTTTCTTGCATTATTGCACCAGCTAAGAGTTCCAGGACAATGTTGAATAGGAGTGTGAGAAAGAACATCCTTGCCTTGTTGCTTATTATGAGGGTAGGAAGAAATAAATTTTTCACTGTTAAGTTTGATGTTAATGGAGGGTTTTCTTTTCTTTTGTTTTGTTTTGTATATACCCTATGGGGTTAAGGATTTTGCCCCCTTTTAGTTTAACTGAGAGTTTTTCTTATGAATGGGTTTTGAATTTTGTTGAATGCTTTTTCTCCATCAACTAACAGGATTACTTCATATTTAATATGGAGCTTGTATTGATTGATTTTCGAATGTTGAACCAGCTTTGCATTTCTTTGATAAATTCCACTTGGTTGAGATGTATTTTTGGTAGGGACTATGTAGGACTGGTATTATTTCTTTTTTCAACGTCTGGTAGAATTCTTTAGTAAACCATTTGGTCCTAGAGTATTCTTTGTTGGAAGGTTTTTAACTACAAACTTAATTTTATGAATGGATACAGAATTATTCAGTTTATCTATTTCTTCTTGACAGATTTTGGTAGTTTGTATCTTTCAAAGACTTGGTCTTCACCTAAATTCTTAATTTATGGTTATACAATTGTTTGTGTTGTTCCTTTATTATACATTTAATGTCTGTGGTGTCATTAATGATATTCTTCATTTTATTCCTGAAATTAGTAATTTCTGTCTCTGTCTTTCATTTGCTCAGTCTGTCTAGATGTTTATCAATTTTATGATCTTTTCTAAGAATTCAGATTTTGGTAAATTAATTTTGTCTATTCTTTTTCTTTTTTCAAATTCATTGATTTTTGCTCTTATCTTTATTGCTGCCTTTCGTCTCCTTGCTTTGGGTTTAATTTACTTTTCTGTTTTCTTAAGGGTAAGCTTATATTTCTGATTTTTCTTCTGTTTTATTTAATGCTATAAATTTCCTTCTGTGCACTGGTTTAAGCTGCATTCCACAGTTTTGATGTGTACACTTTAATTTCCTTATAGTTTAAAATTTCTTCTGAGACTACCTCTTGATTCATGTGTTATTTTAAAGTGTGTCATTTGTTTTAAGATATTTTGGAATTTTCCAGAAGATTTTGTTATTGATTTCTATTTTAATTCTCTTACTATCCCAGTATATAATTTGCGTGATTTTTAAATTTGTTCACATTTGTTTTTAGGGCCCAGAATACGGTTTATCTTGATGAGTGTTCAATGCACACTTGAAAAGAATGTGTAGTCTGCTGTTGTTGTGTAGAATGTTCCACAAATATAAACTAGGTTATATTGTAAACCCTGTTTACTAGGGTTTTCAAGTCTTCTATGTCCTTATTGATTTTTTGCCTATTTGTTTTATCAGTAACTAAGAGAGGAATGTTAAGAGTCTCTGACTACAATTATAGATGTTTCTATTTCTCCTTTCAGTTCTATCATTTCTTGCTTCATATATTTTGACTGTGTAGTGTTCCTTGTATATAGTAATCTTTCAATGTATCTCTTACTGATGAATAGTATAATTATCTCTCATACATATGCTCTTTTAAGAAGAAATTCTGATAGGCTTGAGTCATCTTTTTCAAGACTCAGTGACTTGTTTCTGAATCAGTTGAGTTCATTTCTTAAATTCATGATATCACATATAAGAGTGATTAAGTGAAAGTGTGTGTGTAGAGAGAGAGAGAACATGTGTGCTGATATTCTCATGCTTCTTGGGTTTGTCGGTTGGTATCTGTCATTAACTTTGAAAAATTCTTACCAATTATTTCTTCAAATATTTCTTCTGCTCTATTCTCTTTTGTACTTCTGAAATTTCAATTATAACCAGTTAGAATTTTTGCTATGGTCCCATAGCGCTTGGACACTTTGTTCTTTTTCATTTGTTTTATTCATTTTTTTCCCTCCCTTTGTTTTATTTTGGGTAATTTCTATTGGACTACTTTCAGGTTTACTGATTCTTTCTTTTACTATGTCAAGTCTACTGAAGAATTCTTGTTTAAGTCATTCCTATTTGTTACTCTATGTAGTCTTTCAAGTACTTCCATTTTATTCATTCCTATAGCTTTTCTCTGATAAATTATCCATTTGATATTTCATGTTGTTTATCCTTTTCACTAGAATTTTTTAGAATTAATTATGGTTATTTAAAATTCTGTGTCTGAGAGCTTCAACATCTGTGTCATAGCTGAGTGTGGCTCTGTTAATTGCTATGTCTCTTGGTAGTGTTGTCCTTTTTTTTTTTTTTTTTTTTTCATATGCCCTGTAATTTTTGGTTGAGAACTAGGCATCTTATGTAGGACATTGGAAACTGGGATAGATTATCTTTATGACTAGAAATAGGCACACCTTTCAATTTATATTAGGCCTTTAGTTTGAAGATTGATCAGTCTAGTCAGGCATTAAACTGAATTTGAGGTTCATTCTTGCTGTAGCTAGCCTTCTGTGCATCCTGACTTCAAATTCCTCTAGTGATACTTGGTGTTTAGGGTTGGAGCTGGTTTGCCAAAGGGGTTTTTTATGTCTGTGCCACTATCAGTCGTAGGTCTTCCTTTGTTTTGGGCCTCAGAGTGGTCTGTTTTCATGCCCTTCCAACTCTCCCAGCCATAGTCCACTGTTATTGTTGTCTGATGCTTGTTAGCTGGTGTCCAGGTGCATCTGTAGACAGGTGCTCCTGTCTCGTCTCTTCCTGCAGGTGCCTGTCTTTAGATTTTGGGCTAGTTTGTGCTCCTGGGACCTCAGTTTTCTAATCGATTTCAGGAAGTTATGAACTTGTGGTTTATTTGGCTTTTTATTTGATGTTGGCATGTTGGGAATGATGCTTTATTCAGCTTTCTTCATTCTGAGCAGAAATCAAAACCCCTAATTTCACTTTTTTTTTTGTTGTTGTTGTTGTTGCAGTTTGGCCGGGGCGGGTTTGAACCCGCCACCCTTGGTATATGGGGTCGGCGCCCTATCCACTGAGCCACGGGCGCCGCCCTTAATTTCACATTTTTAAGCTTTTTCCTTTTATGATCTTCATGTAAAATTCCAGTTTTGTTTTCTTTTTTTTCTGTGCTTTATACAATGTGATTTATATATTTTATACGTATAAATCAACCTTTATTTGGGGGGTTCTAAAACAAAACAATTTGGGGGCCTGTGTTTCAGTTGATACATGTCAGGATTCATTCATGGATATCTTTTATAATCTCCCAGATGATTCTGATGATCTAGGTTGAGAACCTCTGGTCTAAATATCACTTTCTACCTTTCCTGTCAATATAATGGATATTCCAATATAAATAGCCAAATGAAATTTCAAGCTGTGTAATCATTTCTCTCTAATTGCACCTTTAGTGGTAGTGAATTGCCTGTGAGGTAAACTGATAGTCTCATAGAATGGGGAGAAAACTTAAAGTTTCCTTCTTTTAACTTTCTGCTACTTACCTGAGTACCCTCCATGAAAATCTGTGACTTGGATGCTACTTGAAATTTTTCATGGGCTGGAAACTCTCATTCATTTTGGGATTATTTTGTTATGGTAGAAAACAGGTATGGGAGTACGTTATGGAAAAAATAGGCTGTGTGTGTGTGTGTGTGTGTGTGTGTGTGTGTGTGTGTATGTGTGTTAGTTATTTGTTCCTTAGCAAGGTGTGGGACCTTGAAAGCTTGTTTCCTAGACGATGGGCTGGGCATGTTCTTAAGCAACTACAAATAGAGTTAAAACAAAGATAAGGGCCATGAGTAATCTGCTACTGTGCCTGCACCACAGGGTAGGTGTTAGTGTTGTTGAGAAATGTATGTTATGCATTTCTCTTAGAATTTAGTGCAGGGATGGTAGTTTATCTCTGATAAGAATGGATAAATTAAACAGTGAAAATCTGTATAATTTTTTGTATTACTCTTTTTGCCTTGGTAGCCAGGAAGCCTGGAGCTAAATGTAAACATACTCAATTATAGTAATAATTTTATTTCAAGTTCTAAGTATAAATATTTACCATCTTAATGATATGACTTTACCTTTTAAAAAAAATAACCTTTTTTTCTTATGACAAAGGCAATATATATTCATTATAGAACATGTGAAAAGTGGTAAGTTCCTATCCCAATTATGTTATAATATATATAAGAATGAAATGATACCTTTTACAGTATATTAATACTCATTTTTAAAACTTAATATTTATCAATATTTTACATGGTTTTAAATATTCCTGCATAGTATTATTTTTAATGGCTGATACATTTCATCATGAGGATGTATCTTGTTGCTGTACTTTTAACTTGAATTTGGCTTTTTGTTCTTACAAATAGCTCTGTCATGTACATTCTTGTAGCTAAATCTCTGTACTCATCCATGAGTATTTTCTTACAATAAGTTTCTAGAAGTGACATAATTGAGTAAAAGGCTATAATACTTTTAAGACTTTGGATATGTATTTCCATGTTGGCCTTTAGAAAGCATGAACTAATTTATTTTATTCCTTGAGTTTGAAAGTTCCTCTTCTCCCAAGCCTCATCTATACCAGGATTATTATTTTTTAAATCTACATTATGGCTACTTTTGGCTACTTTTGGCTACTTTTGGCTATGGCCAAGTGAGAAGGTCAGCAAATCCTGTTGCCCAGAAAGCTACTGTAAATCAAGACAAAATGAACAGAAACAGCCATTTTATCATGTTTAATCCATCAAAGGCATGTAACACACAGCTATGATTTAATCTAAAAAAAAATTAAAAAAAAAAAAGGCATGTAACAACCTGAGAAGTGTTTATTCTTGAAAAACTATGGAACCATTTCTCAAGTAAGAGCAACAGGAGTCTGTATTTTTTCTTTTTTTCTTTTTTTGGCTGGGCCTGATCCATCTCCCTCACTCCCCTCTGTAGGTGCAGAGGTATTGCTGGGGCAAGGGAGGTGACGGGCTCCAGCTTCTGAGCTGCCCAGAGCAAAGGGACTCTCGTGACGTGTGGCCCTGGGTGACACCTACACCCACGATTGTTTTCCCCATTCCCTTCTCCCCTGTTTTAGTTTATTTTGACTCTTTAAAAAAGTAAAATAACAATACTCTTTTTTAATAACATTATTTATTATATCAATTATATATTATTATAACATTATTATATCATTTATGTTTATTAAACATAAAGAGAAGAAAATGAAAGCCCCCATTAGCCCCCTGGCTGTACATTCTTCTCTGCCAGCTCACACCCGTGGAGCCCTCTGACACGCTGGAAGTGTTGTGTTCTACCCAGCACAGTAGCCACTGTCCTCACATAATTGTTCAGCGTGTGATGTGTGGGGAGTGCCAGTGAGGAGCCGAATTTTGATTAACTCTAACTCATTCACATTTACATATCCACAGGTGACTAGTAGCTACAGAGTTGGACGACTTAGTTCTATTATTTTTGTAATACAGAGGCATGGAGACAAACACAGTTAAAAAAATAAAAAGTAGGATCATACAGCATGGTTGTGTTTTATATGCTCCTTTTTCTGGGTATCAACATGTCAGAAACCTAATTTTAATGGCTGAACCATATTCCATTTAATGAATGTAACTATATAGCTTAAAAAGTCTCCATTATGCCTTTAGGATATTTCCAGTATTTTGATATTACAAACAACATTGCAGAGAAGATCTATCTTTACAGCTGAAGTTGCAACATTCCTGATTATTTACCGAAGTCAAATTCTTAGAATATGTGCAATTGTCAAGATGTGGAAGCAACCCAAGTGCCTATCAACCCATGAATGGATTAATAAACTGTGATATGTGTATGAGTAATGTAGAGTACTATTTAGCCATAAGAAAAGATGGAGGCCTTACATCTTTTGTGTTTACCTGGGTGGAGTTGGAATACATTCTTCTTAATAAAGTATCTCAAGAATGGAAGAAAAAAGTATCAATGTACTGAATACTAATATGAAACCCCATGTATAAACAAATACACGTCCACAAGAAAGAAAAACACAAGTATAGTCTATCCAGTGAGAGAGGAAAAGAGGGAGAGGGAGGAAGAAGAAGGGGAGGGGGGAGGAGGGTTAGAGGAGATGGGAGGTGGGTGACAGGAAGGAGGGAGAGGGAAGAGGAATGGGGGGGAGGGGAAAGGAAGGATAAGGGAGGGGGAGGAGGTGGAAGGAAGATGATTGGCGGGGTCTTTCCTAATGTGCACAATGTGAGGGTGTTCAGTACGCTGTCTGGGTGAAGGGCTGGACTACAACTTGAACTTTATCTTAGAAATGAAAACAATGTAACCTAAACATTTATAACCTTATATTAATCTGAAATTTAAAAATAATTCTTAGAATTTGAGCTATTGGATCAAATTTGATACCAATTTCCAAACCTATCTTCAAAAAAGTTCCATCAGTGAACATTCTCATCAACAGTATCTGAAAGCATCTCACCATTATTACTATTATTTAATTAAGATACAATATGCATGGCATAAAATTAACCCATTTAAAGTATACAGTTTGGTGGCTTTTAATATGTTCACTAAGTTGTGCAACTATCATCACTAATTTCAGAACATTTTTGTCATTCCAGAAAGAAACCTGTGACTTCTCCTCATTCCCTGCAACTACTAATCTACTCTCTGTCTTGATGGATTTGCTTCTTTTGAACATTTTATATAAATGGAATCCTAAAATGTGGCCTTTTGTGTCTTCTTTCTTTCCCTTAGTATCACATTTTTAAGGCCCAAGGTTCATAATAGTTTCAAGGTTATAGCATAAGTCAATACTTCATTTTTTAAAATGGCTGAATAATATTCCATTATATGGATATACCACAGTTGTTTCTCCATTCATTAGTCGATAGGCATTTGGGCTGCTTTCACTTTTTGACCTTTAGGAATAATGCTTCTATGAACACTCATGTACAACTTTTTGTGTGGACATAATGTCCAATACTTGCACATGTATAATTAGGAATGGAATTATTGGATTGCATGATAACTCTATGTTTAACCTTTTTTGAGGAACTGCCAAACTTTTTCTACAGCAGCTGTGACATTTTCCATTCCTATTAGTAATGTCTGAGGGTTCCATTGGCTCCATACCCTTGCTAACACTTTCTATTGTCCAAGAAGTTTCAATAACTAGAAACTTCTTGCTTCTAGTTATCCTAGTGGATGTGAAATGGAATCTCTTTGTAGTTTTAATTTGCTTTTTCCTAGCAACTGATGATATTGGGTATCTTTTCATGTACTTATTGGCAATTTGAAAATCTTTTTTCAAGAAGAAAATGTCTATTTAAATCCTTTACCATTTTCAAATAGTTTTTTTTATTATAGAGTTAAAATAGTTTTTATGTATTCTGAATATAAGACCCTTATTTGCTATAAGATTTGCAAATATTTTCTTGTCCTCTGAAAGTTGTCTTTTCACTTTCTTGATAGAATCCTTTGAAACACAAAGGTTTTTAATTTTGATAAAGTATTATTTATCTATATTTTTTCTCTTTTCCCTTGTGCTCTTGGTTTCATATCTAAGAAACTATTGCCTAACCATGGTCACATAGGTTTATTCCTGTGTTTTCTTCTAGGGATTTATAATTTTAGTTCTTCTCTTCAGATATTTGATCCATTTTAAGTTAATTTTTATATATGGTCTGAATTAGGAGTCCACATTTATGCTTTTGCGTGTGGCTGTCTAGTTTTGACAGTATCATTTATTGCAAAGAGTATTCCTTCTGTCATTGAATTATCTTGGAAACCATATCAAAAATCAACTGACTATAAACACAAGGGTTTATCTCTAGACTTTCAATTACATTCCATTGACCTATATATCTATCCTTATGCTGCAAAATATTGATTATTATTACTTTGTGAGAGTTTTGAAATTGGGAAGTGTAAGTCTTCCAACTTTTTTTTTTTTTTTTGCAGTTTTGGCCGGGGCTGGGTTTGAACCCGCCATCTTTGGCATATGAAGCCGGTGCCTTACTCCTTTGAGCCATAGGCACCACCCCAACTCTTTCAACTTTTTTCTTTCTTTTTTTTTTTTTTTTCAAGATTGTTTTGGCTGTTCTGGATTCTTTACATTTCCATAGGGTTAGCTTGTTAATACCTGCAAAAAGATACCAGCTGGCATTTTTGCTAGGGGTGGCACTGAATTTGTATGTCAGTTTAAGTAGTGTTGCCATGGTAATGATGTGGTCTTCTAATCATGAAAATGGGATATTTTTCCAGTTATTTAGATCCTCTTTAATTCTTTTCAATGATGTTTTATAATTTTCTCTGGACAAGTCTTGTATTTCTTTCATCAAACTTACTCCTGAGCATTTTTTTCTTTCTGATGCTGTGTAGATGAGTTGTCAGTTCCATTTTTCACTTGCTCATTGGTAGTGCATAGCAGATCTTGCATTTTGATCTTGTATCCGTAAACCTTACTGGACTTGTTGATTAGCTGCATTAGTTTCATAGTGAGTTCACTGGAAGTTTTTGTGTACAAGATCACATAGTTTTCTTTCTTCCTCCCTCCCTCCCTCCCTCTCTCCCTTCCTCCCTCCCTTCCTTCCTTCCTTCCTTTCTCAGCTCACAGCAACCTCTAACTCTTGGGCTTAAGGGATTCTCTTGCCTCAGCCTCCCAAGTAGCTAGGTGCCTTCTGTAACGTCACGCTATTTTTTGGTTGCAGTTGTCATTGTTGTTTAGCAGACCCAGGCTGGGCTCGAACCTGCCAGCTTCCGTGTATGTGGGCTGCACCCTAGTCACTGAGCTACAGATGCTAAGCCAAGATCACATAATTTTAAAATGGAGGCGGTTTTACTTCTTTTTTTCCAGTCTGGATGCTTTTTTTTTTTTTTTTTGCCTAATTGCATTTGTTAGAAAACATATTATGATATATTTTGCTAGAGAATATAGAAGTGGTAAGAGCAACATCCTTGTTCTGTCTGATGCTCTTGATTAGTGAGGTGGCTGTTATGATTTATGCTATTATTTTATGACCATTTTTACACTCTTAGAATCTGGGTGATGGATCAGGAGATACTGGCTAATCCTCCTTAGGGAAGGAACAATTAGTGGTGATTTGCTTTGTCTGGTGCACTGGGAGGCTTGGGTAATGACTACCAGAAAATAAGTATTTTAATGTAAGTGTCTATTTATGTAGCTGTAGCATCTAGGTGTCAAGGAGCTTGACTAACATTATCTATTATGTAAGCATTCATTATTTAAAAATATAATTTAAAAACGAGTTTAGCACATTTTGGGATGCCTACTATATACTTCAGGCACTGTGCTGGGATCCCAAAAGTGAATTAAACATAGGCCATGTCCTCCAGGTGCACATGGAGAGGTTTTTTGTTGGGGGCCACACAGAGATTAGGAAGTTAAATATTCTGGCAAGTGGTGCACATTAAACTGGGTAACCTGTCAAAAGGAAGCAGGGGACAGATGTGGGTTTCACCCTTGGGATTGTGGGGTTCTCACTTTGCTGCCGGCACACTCACTTTCCATCCCACAGAATCAAAGAATTTTAGGAATAGAGCCTTGGAAATCCTTTTATCCAAGTCCACGTTTTTTAATGGGAGGAATCTTTATCTTATTTAACAATTCTTGGTTTTCCTCCTCAGCAACTCTTTTCTCTCTGAAATGTTTTATCTTATACACAGACACACATGCACACAGGCATGCTCAGCCTGCTCCACGGGGAGGCAATCCATGTACAATCCACTCCTGGCTCCATTTGTGGTGTCTGGTTTGGGTAATCTAACCCCAGCCCCATGTTCATCTTCAATATGGCTCATCTAGGATTCCTGCTTTACCTCGCCTGTGAAAACTACTCCGCATTGTCCTTCCAGGAGATACCTAAGATGTAGAATTGACAAGGAGGAGGACGTTATCTGACTCCAAATCTGAGTTGCTCAGAATGCTTTGAGGAGGCTTCCTGTTCTTTTTAATTGCATATTCAACTTTCTTTGTAAAGAGATATTCCCCCTATTTTAAGCTTGTCAATTCAGAGGATTAACCAGGATGCCTATAAAGTCCTACCTGTGTGCTCACTGCAGTCATCTTTCCAGAAAAGAATAAAAGCAGTATTAACAAAAGCAATTGAATAGGTCATACCTTAAGATACTTTACATAGTTTTTTTTTTCAAATAAGTTAATCGAAAATTGTATGGTATGTGTGTTTTCAGTTTTACTTTTCTATTTAAAAAGAAACTCTTTCTTCTAGCTTCATTTTATAGTATTTATTATTAGGATGACAATAATACCAGGTCACTTGTTATCTTATTGGTAAAATGAAATGCAAACCTTATGGTCTCAGGCTACAAAAGAAAATGAATTGTCTTTACAAACCTTTCAAGTTTAATTAACTTTTGGACAAATACAAAGTTCTGTTCCTCTCCCATTTTTTTTTTTTTATCATAATGCATTTTTTCTTTTGATTATGTGAGGGGGTGAGATAAGGACGGAGAAGTGCTTTCTGGTTCACATTGTTTACTGCACATGATACAGCAGCCAATTCAATCAGAGGAGAAATAGGAAAATCACCACTGTTTGTGCCTTGTAAGCGGTTTGTAAAGTCCCCTCTAGTCCCTACGATTAAATGTTGGCTTCTCTCCTCGCAAGCTTCTAAAATGAAATTAAAAAGTGGAACAAACAGCATTTTCAAACAAAACTGTGTAGGGACAAGCCCAGCAAATGGAGGAATAAGCATTGTAGGCTGGCATTTCATTCAGTGTGGTAAAAACACAGAGGAAGAGAAGAGAGGTGGGAAGGGGTCCTGAGAAGGCTCCCGGTCACTGCACGCCTCTGATGATGTGACCATGTTGGACGCCAAGTGGGGTGTCTTGAGGAGGGGACAGATGGGTGGTTACAGCAGATGTGTCGGTGAAATGTCTTGTCATTCACCCACTCTTTACCTCAGTCTGAGCCCTAGAGTGGCCCTGGGACTAGCTAATGGCAGGGAAGGTGTGCAGGGCCATTCCTAGAAAAGGCAGCTTGGAACCTGAGTCCTGCCATTGGTCTTCCTGCCTTCTGACTGTGCGACCTTGGACAAGTCACCTTATTGTCTCAAACCATAGCTTTCTTATCTGCAAAAATGCAGGTTTGGACTAAATGCAAGATTTCCCAACCAAATTCCCATGTTTTCACCAAGCCATCTTATAGATTGTCCTCGCACAAACAACTGGGTTTCCTGACCCCTGTTCCCAAAAGGGAGCAGCCTCAGTCTCCTCTCCTATATTTATCCTTCTGTACTTTGTTTAAACAAAGTGAAAACAACTAGGTGGCTTGATCTCAAAGATCTCTTCTGGTCACATTCAGTTGCCTGTGTCTCTAACATCTCTTCAAACTGACTTAAAAGGGATTGAGGAGCACTGATTATTCTGGGGCTCCCCAAGTAACCAGGGATGTGTGTCTACAGCAACAGAAATGCCACTCAGTAAATAGGAAGCCGCCAGTGGGGAAAGGAATTTGTGTTCACAGGATCTCAGCCTCTGACTCCAGAATAGCTCGTTTTACTCTTACTGAATAGAGAGTCTCCTTCCCTGCAGGATGGTAAGTGGCCTGGGAGATGGGAGATGTTAAGGGCAGCCGCCGCCTCCCTCTTGCACTCTGGTCAGCTCTCTTCAGGTGCTGTCAGGCTGCTGACCTCCGGCCCATTAGTGGGAGTCTGAGGAGAAGGCAGTAATAACCACCTGTCAGAGGCACATGGAGATTCCGAGAGCAGGGCCTTCCATGAGTCACTTGCTAGCTCCTATTAAATAAAACTTTTTGGCTCCATGTCAAGTCCTCACCTATTTATTCCCTGTCATGGAAATCTTTTCTTGTCACTCCTTAATAATTTGCTTTCCTCTGTCACAAACTTTCCTTCATCTCCTCTCGAAGCACAACATATATACTTTTGTGTTGCCAAGAGTGAACGTTTAGGGAATAGGCCTTTAATTCCCCCTGTGGTTTCAGGCAAATATATGCCTTTTGTTACTTGTCCCAAGACACTTTAGTGAACACATCAGCCTACAAGGAGAGGTTTGGCAGAGGAAACCATCATGAAAGAGCTATTCTAATTGAAGAACATATAGCAGGAGACCCAGGGGTGTTAAGAGTTTAATTAACATTTATTAGAAATGAAGAATTGGTTATTTAAAGATGAAATTTAAAATCTCCTGTCTCTATATTCATTTCTCCATCATGTTGCGTTTCTTTCACCTGCTTTTTAATTTAGCCAGCTTTTATGGAGTTCCCATGATGAGACCAGGTACCCTGGGCTGACGATAATAAGTAGGACCTAGGCCTCACTCTCAAGGGGTGTATAGCCCAGCTCAGACAAGAATTAAGCAGACAGTGGTAGCCCTGAGGCCTCAAACACTCAGGATGAGCCCTGTGCATGCGTGGGACAGCAAACCGTTCCTGCAGGAGGTGTCCTTGGGCCTGTGTCCTAGAGGGTGACCTGACTGGAGGTGATCTGGGCAGCAGGAGAGAGTGGTGAAAAGGCATGAGGGAGTTGGTGGGTTTGATAAAGTGTGGACTCAGCATGGTGGGAGCAAACCTGAAGGGAGGCCTGGAGAGGGAGGAGGAGGAGGAAGTAGGAATGAGGCCAGGACAACAGGCCCCAGGTTGTACGAGGCTGGGCATGCTGCCCCATTGCTGGGCTAATGTGCTGGTCGGGTTGGATTTTGTCCTGAGGGCATGGGAACCCACGGCAGAATTTTATGCAAGGTGGGCTGTGGGATTTGCAAGGCCCATTAGGCCAGAAGTCATGAGCAAGGACCCTGGACTCAGGTGGCTGGGGTTTGAATCCTGCCTTTACCGCCTTCCAGCTGTAATCATATTTATTGGTGTCTCTGCTGCCTCATCTTTAAAACAGGGATAAAAATCCTGTCTCATAGGGTTATTATGAAGAATAGCTAAGTAAATTCACCTAAAGCTCTACGACAATGGTTCACGTCTTCAAATTCAGTTATCATTTTTCTGGGAGGAGGGCATATCATATTTTCTATGAGCAGTCTCCTAGACCGTGGATCAATTAACTATTGGCATACTAATGCTATGTAAAAAATACTCTAAAACACAGTGGCTTGAAACAGTAATTATTTATTGTCGCTCCTGCAATTGCGGGTTGCCTGGGGCTTGGCTGAGACCTGGCTGGGCATGTAGTTTGGCCTCACATCCGTCCCATGGGGATCCAAGCTGAGGGCAGCAGCCAGGCGGGAAGTCATCCCCAGGCAATGGCACAGCTGTCAGGGGTAAGAGAAACCTGCAAGGGTTCTTAAGACCTAGGCTCCCTGCAGTAGGAGGAGCTACATAGTCACTCGGCAAAGGGCATGAGCACAGGGAGAGATGAAGGGTTGGGGCCAACAGTGTGGCTCCCAGCCTGCATCTAGTGAGGGACAAAGTCAATGCTCACTTTGGGCAAGCCTGGAACCGCAGGGGCCTGGCTTCAATTACCGACTTTCTGGCCATTGTCTTACTACTAACCTTTGACTCTAGCAAAGATCTTCCTTTCTTTCTCCTGCTTCTCAGAGTTTTGGGAGTGAACATTTTGTGGGAAAATATGGTCACATGAATTTGAATCTAGACTCTGTGGAATGAGACGGGATGATAATACCCCTAGTGATGTTTAAGGGAAAAGCGGAGGGAGCCGAGGTGCTTCTGCTGGGATATGCTGTATCCTTTCTCAGACTTACCAGGCTGGAGCATGGTTTGTTACAGATGTGAACTGCTGCCGTAAGACTTAATGTTTTTTAAATTCAGTAATAAAGGATGTGTTTCTTTCTACGTGTTTTTAGGTGCCCGTCTCCCAATACAATGGATAATTTTTTTCTGGACTCCTTGGCATTTGTTTTCTTCTCCAAGGGAGATTCCCATGCAGCAAACCTGACTGTCTTGTTGACACCCCTGGGCAAACGCTGGGGACAGGGAGAGGCAGCCCCGCTGGTGTTTACTGCTGGGTAACTGCCTCTGCCTCTCCTCGCTCCTCAGGGCTTGGGAGTGGGATGGGCCAGTGAAGGGAGGGGTCAGGTCTGATTCCTCTGCCAGTTTGTGAAATAATCTCTTTCCTCTTCCCTGGCCTCCTTCCGCGTGTGACAAACATATCCATTCTTCCCCAACAGAAAAGAGAGATGTGGGGACAGGCAGGACTTTCTTACAGATTTTACTTTTCTACTCCATACACGAGAGCACATATTATGAAATTAAACAGCAAATGTCTTAAAACACTATTATTTTATTAGGTTAAAAAATTAAGCAACCTTTCTAAAAGTATACATAAATATAAGATGAAATAGAACAATTTTTTTTTTTTTTCCCAGGGATGGGAAGAAAATGCATTCAAGGGTCTTTTTGGGTAATAAAACACATTGGAAATAACATGAAAGGCAGTCAGAAGTGTGATTGTCATATATAAGAGGCCCGGTAAATTGCAGTGATGATGATGATGGTGGTACTTTCTCTATTCCCATTATTGGGAGAGGGGAATAAACGTGGGGAATACTGAGTTGAGGGCTCCATCGACTGTGTTGTTCCAGAGGAACCCCTCTGATACCTTAGAAGTGATGATTTTTATTTTAAGCCATTGCTTTTAAAGGCACAATTCAAAATAGTCACTGCACGAATAGACTAGCTAAAATCTTAATGGTGCAATGGTATTTTGTTGAGTACAAAATAGGGTTGGATAATGACAAATCGTAGCTATGCAAATGAAAAGAAAGAGCATCATGTCTTGTGCTTCGGGGTGTGAACTGATGGCAAAAATCTGTCCATATTAGTCAGTAGAGGAGATGAATTCAAATGTAACCTTGCAGTGATATATAGTCTTTTTTTCCCCCCTGTAAGCATCATTTATGGCTAAAATACTAAAATAGTTGGTCTGTTGGCAGACCTTCCTGTGTATCCACTGTGAGCAAACTTCAGCTTAGAGGTAGCTGGAAGGTTCACAAACCAATTCCTTGGCCGGGTGCGGTGGCTCACACCTGTAATCCTAGCACTCTGGGAGGCTGAGGCAGGTGGATTGCCTGAGCTCAAGGTTTGAGACTAGCCTGACCAAGAGCAAGACCCCCAACTCTAAAAATAGCTAGGCTTTGTGGCAGGTGCCTGTGGTCCTAGCTACTCGGGAGACTGAGACAAGAGAATTCCTTGAGCCCAAGAGTTTAAGGTTGCTGTGAGCTATGACGCCATGGTGCTCTACCCAGGGCGACAAAGCAAGACTGAAACAAACAAAGAAGCAAATGAATGAATCAGTCCCTCCTTTTCTCTCTCTCTCCCTTCCTGTCTTCCTTCCTTCTCTATTAAACACAACCTTTGTTTTCCAGGGGCTTATATCTTAATGGGAATAGCAAGATGTGGACATTAGAAAGGTAAAAACAAGTGCAAATTTATATAGTACATATTACATATGGCAAGTTTCCAATACGTCTAGAGAAAAAACCAATAACATGAAAATGATTGTTCTAAATCTTGCCCAAGTTAAACAATGAACTCTTCTCCTTCTTTGCTTTTTTTTTTTTTTTTTTTTTTTTTTTTTAGGCCAGGCAAGTGTTATTTACTGTCATTTTAGGGTCAGAGTCACATTGCCACCCAAGAAGTTCCCCCTCCCCATAACATAAGCAGAGAATTCAGGCAGTAATGGTGACTCAGCTACCATATACTTACACACCCTTCAATTGCATTCTCAAAGCTTTCTCCTGAATAGGAAGCACTGATTTTAAATAGGAATTATTACTTAGCGTTTGATGTCCCACTAAAGTTTAAATGACTTGAGGATGATTTGCTTTGTTGATAATCCCTATTGAGATTCCTTAAGAACTATCATGTGTATCTGGATTTTTACTTTAGTGATACTTACAAAAATGAATTAGAATAATTCCCTAATTACATGTAGTTCAATGTGCTAAAGTTTTCAAAAATAAGGTAATGAGAAAGTATTTAATACATTATTTAATGAAAGATTTGAACATAATAAGATATTAATTTAAACCCCACTAAATATACTCTTTCCCCCAAATAAACTCCAGATGGTTGAATATTACAAATCTTGTTATAGGAAAAGTAGCAGAAAATATAATATTTATAAGTTCTGTACAAGAATGAAAATTTTCATTGCTTTAAAGCAAGAGAAGTGACTAGTAAGGAAAAGATAAATAGATTTGAGTATTTTAAAATTTAAAAGTTCTATACATATGAGGAGACAAGAGACTGGGAAAATTTATATTAAATTTGTGACACATAAATGATTAACTTGTGTTGTAACTTTATTGTATCTTTTTTTTTCTTTTTAATTAAATTTCAGGTTAATGTGAGGGTATAAACAACCAGGTCACAATATTTGTAATTGTTAGGTAGAGTCCATCTTGTGGTTGTGTCCTGCACCCAAAACATGTACCATGCACCCTTACATGGTGCTCATTAAGTGGGAGCACATCAATCCCCCCTAACTTTAATGTATCCTCACACAAATGCAGAAGGAAAAGGCTAGGCCCTAACAGATAGATGTGGAATATCATAACTACCATGAACATTTTTCCACACCCACATAGATTTACAAAATCAGATTATACTGATTGTTTAATTTACAGAATGCTTCATAACCAGGTTTTCTCAAATACCAACACAGACCGTTACTAACTTGGTGTTCTAAAATTTTCAAGTGGTTTCAAAGTATTTCACTGGTAAAGAAGTACAGCTCTGCTTTACTTAGCTAAATTTTGAGTGCCTAGTGGTTAAGGAACTCTAACTTAAGTTGAAGATGTTTGCAGTCTCTCTTCTACTTAATGAAGTCATGTTTAGAGTAACGGTTATGGACGTCTCCTTGAATGAAACTGAGTTACAGTAAAGAAGCACATCTGATACTGTTTTTACCAGCAGTTTTATAGGTAGTATTTGCTATTAAAACCTGTTTTAGCAAAAGAGGAAATATCGTTTGAGATCTCATGCTTTTGACAACATGTCATCAGTTATCTTTAAAGGCCTTAGTAAAAGAGACACGTTAATTACCATTCTTGTGAGCATCTCAGTCAGCAATGACTATAGTATTATATTAGGGCACTTTGTCAAGCATGTCATTCTCTTATTTTGCTTTTATAGCAGAGGAAATAGAGGCACCAGAGGTCACACAACAAGTTAACAGCAGATAGACATTAGAACCAGCAGCTCCAGAATTCCCACTGTGTGTAATTAGTTCACTGCAGGCAGGAAATGACAGCCTTGGGAAGAAATGTCAGATGTGGCCTTTGGGGACCTGGAGGTTGGTGAGAATTCTCTGTGCTCATCTGAATGGTTAATTAAGTTACTTTCTCTCTGAGGCACTCACTGCATAGATCTTGGAGGCCTCCCAGCCAGGTAACCTTCTTCCTTAGGGTAAAGGAAACACAGTGGTCACCCTCTAACGCTTTGATGGGCTTGCTTGGTAGGTGAGGGCCTGACTAACTTCTTAGATATGCAGTCTCTACCTGAGGTTTTATGGAGTTTCTGAGTGTCATTTTTGGCATTGGCTCTTGAAGGACTGTGATAATGTGGGGAGTGTGAGATTGGGAGCGAAAGGGCAGGGACTGCCTGGCCTATTAACAAGGTTACCCTCCTCACTTCCACTCTGGCGTTCTCGAAGACCCTTGGTAAGTGCTTGGTCAGCTCATAGAGCACATGTTTGTCTTCCTTTGTCTCCTTATCAGCAATAGATACAGAATTCATGGCCTACCTCCTATTCTTAGGTGTCCAACACAATTATTGTAGGAAACAACATGATGTTTGAAAACTATTGCTGAAAGCTTTGGTGTGTTTACCGAGAATTCTAGGGAGGATGGAGGCAGTCTGCCAAGTTGGATCCAAAGGCTGGTTTCATCAGATGCTCTAACAAGCACATTAATCCTGGAATCATGATTATCTTAATTTCATTGACCCTCTCATCAGGACTTGGCTATGTATTTAATCACTAACGGTTGACTAGAAAGAAATGAATCTGTGCTCCTGCCTTAGAACTTTGGAAGAAGGTGGAATTTAGAGCTCACTTTCTTTTCTGTTTAGTCTAGAATGAGCGTGGCATGCTTCTGGGAAGAGAACCCAAGTTCATCCCTGCTTACTTCCTGTTGTATCAAACCTGGCTACTCAAGGTGAAGCTGGTTGATTGGCAGCCTCAGTACCACCTGAGACTGCTAAAAAGGCATTCTCGGCTTCCGTCTCCTGTGTTTTAACACCCTCTCCAGATGTGTTATGCCTACTCCAGTTTAGAAGCACTGATATGTAACAGGTACATTGTTTAACTGGGAAAGGTGGCTTGACCAGTGGTGAATGCTTTTTCCTGATCATATTTTATATTTACATATTATCACCCATCTTTCAACACATTTTAATCTTTTGACATTTTAATAATTTAAACATCTTTTTAAAAGTTGTTTTCATCATAAATGAATCCATTCTCATTATAAAAGCTTCAGAAAAGACAGAAAATCAAAAAGTAAAGCACAATTTATCCTTCTAGTGTACTTATTGAAAATATTTTAAAGATATGTTTTCCTTTCTGTCTTTTT
Organism: Loris lydekkerianus; assembly: GCA_963574355.1. Lineage (NCBI taxonomy): Eukaryota > Metazoa > Chordata > Mammalia > Primates > Lorisidae > Loris > Loris lydekkerianus. The sequence goes on along the minus strand of CAUYPK010093707.1, from coordinate 9,371 downwards.
TGTGTATAATTTTTAAAAAATTATGTATTTTTTCCTGATTGTGGGCACTGTATATGATCCTATAATATTATAATGTGGCACTACACAGTCTTTGCTTATTTCCTTTGGTTTAAGAGGGTCCTCTCAGATAACATTTAAGAGAGAATCTTTATTTTTGTATTCTTATATTAATTTTATATAATTTTTTTTTTGAGACAGAGTCTCCTTTTGTCACCCTTGGTAGAGTATCATGGCATCATAGCTCACAGCAACCTCAAACTCCTGGGCTTAAGTCTTCCTCTTGCCTCAAACTCCCAAGTAGCTGGGACTCTAGGTGATTTCCATAACGCCCGGCTATTTTTTAGAGACAGAGTCTTGCTCTTGCTCAAACTCAAGCAATCTGCCTGCCTCGGCCTTCGAGAGTGCTAGAATTACAGGCATGAGCCGCCACAACCAGCTAAATTTTATGTAATTTAAAAAGGTTTCTGGTATGATTATTAATGTCTCAAATAGTTATTTTATAATCAGAGTAGAGAATTTATTATCTTTTTTGTGCGATTGAAAGATTTCTCTACCCAATGGTAGGGCATATTTTGTATTGTAGGCATATTTGAAACTTCTTTGACCAGAAGCTTCCTGGAGGGTTGAAACGCTTTTGCTTTTGAAGGTTACATGGCCACCTTCCTCTCAGACTTGTCTGATTGGTTGTCTTCTGGAAGGAGGGAAGATCTGGTTACATTAATGATCCCAATAGATAATCCTGTTTTTCTCATGTCAGCCACTTAGAAACTTCTAGATGAGTGGGGACCACCTTACCACTGTGAGGAGATGAAAAGTATAAGCATTCTAGAACACAACTCTGTTTTTTTGCGGCAGTTTGAGAGGATTTCAGAGTAATTTTTAACCTTTGTAGTATAACAGGCATCTCTATTCGAGGTGGGGTGGGAGACATCTGCTTGTGATTTTCCAGCATCTTTGCCATGCTCTGTTTTAGAACGCATCATTGCCCTCCAGGGTGCAGAATGAGTATGGCAAGTGAAAAACTGGGTGCTTTTCTCTGTCCATGGATTAGACTCTTTCGTCAAGTCTAGTTGTTCCAAGAGTAATTGATTGAACTTACCATTCAGAGGAACACAGTTCAGAAAGTAAAGTAACTAACAAGTATTTTCAAATGTTACTCACATCTTTCAGAGAACAAGAAAAAGTATTCAATGTATATTTCTAAAAATTCTAAGTCACATTTCTAAAATTCTCTCTTCTGTCTTTTGCCTCATGCTATCAGATTGCTTCTCCTTGAAACTCATTTTTATTCTTCCATCTATCCCTTTCTGAAGTTTTAGCTGCTTCCCCTGCCTGTGCCTAACCCCCTATCCCCGCAACACCACAGCCATGATCACTTTGGCCTCTAACTTCTTTCAGTTTTCAGATAACTTCCAATCAAGGAGCCAAGGAAAAGAGAAAGCCACCAACAGAAATTTGTCCATTTTGTGGGTGGGCTGGTGGGAGTGGCCTCAGGAGAACTTGGTGGTTGATGGGAGAAAGATTGTGACTACATAGTGGTAATAATTATAATAACTATTTTGCGTCACACAAGTTTCAGGGCAAGCCTTGGAGTCCATACTTGTCACTTTGGTGGCACAGACTGTATGTGCTTAAGAACAGTGGAGTCACTGTCATTGAGTAGAGTTGTTTATACATGTTTGTTAATGGAAAATTGTTGACATGATGAATGGAACTGGGTTGATCAAAGTGGAATAGAATCGGAAGACAGCAGATCTTAAGGCACCACCCTAAACCCAGCTGTGTTGCAGATCTTGGCTGATAGCATTTTATTTATGTTGAGAAGCTGGTTGGGCAGGAAGGATCTGTGGTGTGGATATTGCATGAACCAGCTCGGAGTGTAAATTTGCCAAAGACTTTGAGGCATTGCCATATTAAAAAAATGTTCCTGTGGTAAATTTCGACATTCTGGTCTTGAAAGTTAGCATGTTGTTATTTCTAGGCAGCACAACATCTTTATGGGCAGCTTTGTCGAGTGTCCAGGTGTCTGTGTTGCTGAGCAGTTTTCACACATGTGATGACTGGCTCCAGGCCTATGGGAGCTTGCACTCAAATCCATGAGCAGTTTTCATTTTTATTAATAGAAGCCTAGGCTTTCTCCCCAGGCAAATATGTTGGCTCACTCTATAACTTTTTTTTTTTGGGGGGGGGGAGGGGGGCAGGATGGATTGTTTTCTTGAAATATAGATATGTAAATTCTTGGAAAAATAACCACTGGAGAATTTTGAGTAAATGAAATTTTTGTGAATAGATACCATTTCTGTGATTAATAAAAAGGCATGTTTTGGAACTAAGGGTCTGTCTGTATGGCTCTGTTCCTTGTTCTTCTCAGCTCTCTTTTCTTACCTCCCTCCCTCTGCACATTAGGCTCCACCCACAGCAGCCTCCTTAATGTCCCCTGACAGGCCAGCCATGCTCTGCCACAGGGCCTTTGCACTTACTTTCCCTCTGCCTAGAATGCTCTTCCTTGCCTATCTGCAAGGCTGGCTCCTTTGCTTCCTTCAGACTCAAATATTGGCTTCTTACTAAAGATGTTTTGGCAGCCCCATCTTTTTCACTTCTCTTTTTGGCCCTTAGGCATTTCATATCCTGCTTTCCTATTTTTTTCTCTTCTCCTCAGCACTTATTAATGTCTAACACAACATAAATATTACCTATTTGTGTCATTGCTCTCCTGCCCACTCCCTGCATATGTAACCTTCCATGAAACCACATATTCCCAGTGCCTAGAATAGTGCCTGGACCATCACAAGCACACAATAAGCAATAGCTGAATGGAAGGAGGGAAGAGAGACAGGCTATGAATGATCTTGTTGGCTTCCACTCGTCCTCAGTGACCTCCCCCACAGTTTAGACAACCCAGTGTAAGCTAGCAATTAGCTCACTCACTGTACAGAACAGTCCATGATTTTCAGATGAATTCTGAGGTTCTTGTGTTCTGGCAGCCTTCATGCTTGATAAGCATAGGAAGTGAACTCTCTTTGTGTTTGGTGTATCGAGGCATGTCCTGTGAAGCCAGTGGGTGCCTCTCTCTCTGTACGGTTCTACTATTTCATACGTTTCCAAGAAGTCAACAGGTAGTAACAGATGCAGCCTGATTGATTTCTGGGAGGGTAATGACAGAGCGTCTTTGCTGTGGGATAGGGAAATGGAATCTTTGGCACCGAGATTCATTATCTTTTGTGTACGGATAAAAGGTGTATGATTTACTTATCATTTAATCCCACACCCGGCATTAACAGGACTGGGAGGTGAGGGGATGGGAGGAGAGGGACCTGTGTGTGGCTTTGTAAATAGTGATAAGATGGTGGGAATGTACAACTTGGCTTGGCAGGGTCTGCCTGGGATTTTGCTGAGTCCATAGCAATGCTTAATTAACTGTGCAAACATTTTATTCAAGATAAGACTTTAACAGTTGCCTGGGGGAAAATTCTTTGAGTCAATATTTGTTTGATCTTTTGTATAGTATTTTGGCTTTGCTGTTCATGCTATAGCAAAGTTCCTATTATAACTGCCATTTTCAAGGATTTGCTGTATTTGCATACCAGGTCAGTCCTGGGAGAGGTAAAGGATTGGAATCACTGTTTAAATAGAGGCTCTAAGGGTTTTCAAATGAATCTTTAAAAGTTGAAATCCTTTGTTCTGATCTGTTGTCAAATAATTATTAAAAACCTGTATTAAGTACTACAGGGGATTTCCAAATATAGGATAAGATCTTTGCCCTCCATTTGCTTATAATCTAACTGTAGCAGTAAGGCTTGAATCAGCATATGTGATACTAGGGACACACACTAAATAATAATTATGGCTGTGAGTTACTGGATGCTTAAGGGCTGAGCACTGTCGTTGTGCTGTTCTAAGCATGAATTAACTTCTTTAGTCCTCCCAGAACCCTGCAAGGCAGGTGCTGTTGGTTAGTGTGCAGCTTTACGTGGCATAGAGAATGTTGTAGAAGTTTGGAGAAAGAGAAGACCAGGTAAGCAGAGAGGCACAAAGGAGCACCCCGAGAAGGAGGTTTCTCCCTCTAGATGTGAGGGATTGGGGAGCAAATGGCTGTGCAATGCAGAGAAGAAGAAGGTGTAACGGTGATTGATCATTTTGCAGGTATTAATAACATCTTTTCTTGAAAGTTATTTGTTTTCTATACTCTTAACACATGTGCCTCTTGTGAAGGAGACAGTAAACACCACATAAGTAAAACATACGGAATGCCAGTGTGATAAATGCTATAAAAATAACACAGGAAGAGAGGAGAAGGCTGGGGTAGTGTGGGGAGGAGGGGAGTTGCGATTTTAAATAGGAGGATCCAGAAAGACTGAGACACTTGAGTGAAGACTAAAGGAGGAGAGAGAAAATGCTGTGCAGGGACTAGTGGGAAGATTCTTCTAGGTAGAGGGAACAGCAAGTGCAAAGGCCCTGGGGTGTAATATCAAGGAGGACAGAGTGGCTGAAGAAGAGTGAGCAGGGGAAGGCTAAGAAGTGATGTCTTCCTGGGTAATACAGGCCTGGTCTGTTTGAATTGATTTGGTTTGAATTGATGATAATGGTGATGTAGGAGGAGCTGCTGAGGGTTTTGGGGTGAGTGTAAAGGCAGGTTGGCAGCTATAACTGCTTTCTCCAGCCCTGTGTGGCTATAGTTCCTTTAGTGTTCTACCACACGCCCCACCCAGTATCTCTTGGTTCCAGATCCATTGCTGATGTGAACAGAGGCATGCTGGTAGCTTCACACCTGTCAGGTGGCAGGTGGCAAGCCAGCTGAAGCCCTGAGTGAGAGCAGGCACATGCTCTGAATGGCCCTCCCCTCCATGCTTATGGTGTTTTCTTCGTTTCCCTGAGTTTCTTTGATTTCCTGCTTGGTGCTGACATTTCTGCTGGCACTGCAGCCCTCCTGGCTGGGTCCTGGGATCTGCCTCATTTTTGCTCACCCTGGGTGATGGGAATCAGTGTTGGTCTGGGCTGTGTCTGTTGGGGGCTGTGCTGAGTAGAGAGTCAGGGAGATCCACAGTATACTGCCGAGGCCTCCTTTTCTGGTAATTATTCCATCACTGCCATGTCTCCTTGGGTAACAGAATAGGAGACTCAGGCAGGCATGGCTGATGGTGCTGCTCTAGACACGAGCTGGACTCAGGCAGGGTGATGAGATCTGAGATCCCACAGCTTGAGTTGGCCTGTCTCTGATCTTTCCCTTTAGTGCACATTGCTGACCCACCAGGCTGTAAGCATGGGGTAAACACAAAAGGTAGAGGGTGGTGACCCAGGTGAGGACGTGGAGACTGGGAGATCCACTGGGTCTGGGGAAGGAAGCCTCAGCAGACCATGATTCTGTTGCCTTATGTTGACTAACAGAAAATCAGAACCCAGACAAGCATTTAAGGATGAATATTAATTCAGAAGCTGCACATGCAAGTAGTGCTTTCAGAGTCTCAGGGCAAAGACATGGCCAAGTTATGCAACAAAGAATGTGTCGGCTGTGGAGCACTGTGAGTGTGCAGGTGGGGCTGGGTCAACATGGGCCCAGACAGGTGAGCTAATGTTTACTGGAAGGGTCAGCCACAGGGTCACTTCTGCGAGGACGCAGTGCATACACGCCCGCGGGCCTGCTCTTTCTCACTTACTCCTTTGGTTTCTGATTTTAGTTGCACTTAATTCTGCATAGGTCTAAAACACCAACTTTAATGCCGCCAACAAGGACAATTATAGCACAAACAGGCCTGATTCTCAAACTTCCAGAGCAGAAGTTGAGATGGTAAAGATCTCTGTGGTTTTTTCCCTACCACCAGCAACAGGACCCTGACTTCTAGGGACACCCATCGAGGTTTTTCCCTGTCTACTGTGAATCAAAGTATGCTACTGAGCCCTTTCAGTCTCAGAGAAAAGTCATTGGGCTGAAAAATGTTATTATAATAAAAACATAATATTGGCATGATCCCAGAGGGTGGCTAAATGAAGGGGTGTTCCCTCTTTGAAGAAAAATGCTAACTTATTTAAGGTAAGTGGTCTCCCGGGCCTACCACTTACTTTCCTGGGAAATGGATTAACTTGAGTTAACATTTATAGAGTTTCCAGAGTATCCTGTGAAATGTTTTAAAATTTAAAAATACAATTTATTTTCTGAATAGGTAATTCACTCAGATTTTCAACATTCAAAAGCTGCAAAAGAATATGCAGTGAAAACCTCCCTCCCACTCCCCCTTCTCCTGCAGTTGACCAGTTTCTTTCCTCAAGGTAACCTATACTCCCAGCTTCTCATGTATTTTGTGAATACACAATATAAGGTGCTCAGTCATGTTAATTTTAAGGGAAAAGAAGAGGCCTTTTCTCTTTCTAAGGATTTTGTATTTTATCAAATACAGTGAGGCAATCGAGGGCTGATAGATATATTTTAAAAACTTTATTATAAATCCAGGGATTACAGAATTCCTAATTGCTCCAGCGTGTGGGTTTGCTACTCAGAGTTGGGCCTCAGAGTAGCAGTGCCAATGTCACCTGGGAGCATGGTAGAATGAGAGTTCAGGTCTCAACCCAGAACTCCTGAGTCAGAATCAGCATTTTACATGTTGGCAGGCCCTTTAGAGGCATGTGGAAGTTTGAGAAGCCACTGCTGTCTGTCTGTTCACAGCACTGGCCTCAGGTGGCAGAGTGACTGTGAGGCCCGTGTGGAATGGAGAAAGGGAAAGAGAGCCTTGGAAGTAAAGCTCTGTGTCCCTTGTTCATTATTCCAAGACCTGTTTTGTTGCTAAAATTAAATCATGGTAATCTTTTCCTAATTGGCAACTGTAGATTAAGGTGCTTTGTAAACTTTGTATTTGTTATTTTAAGAAATTATTGATTTATATTTGTATACACATGGGGTACTAGTGTAACTTTGTTACATGGATATATTATGTAGGGGTAAAGTCAGGGTTTGTAGTGTAGCCCTCACTCGAGTAACCAACAGACTTGTCATTTCTCACCACTACCTCTCTCTCACCCCTGGCCCTCTGCATGTCTACTGTCCGTCCTTCCACGCTGTGTCCATGTGTACACATGTTGTTTAGCTCCCACTGTGAGAACACGCAGTGTTTGTCTTTCTGTGTCTGAGTTGTTTCACTTAAGGTAATGGCCTCCAATTCCTTCCATGCTGCTGCAAAGGACGTGATTTCATTCTTTTTTATGGCTGAAGATTCCGGTGTGTATATTGTATGTACCACATTGTCTTTATCTAATCATCTGTAGATGGACAGTAGGTAGATTCCATATCTTTGCTATTGTGAAGCGTGCTGTTATAAACATACACGAGCAATATCTTTAAGATACAATGATTTCTTGTCCTTTGGGTAGATATTCGGTAGAGGGATTGCTGGCTCATATGGTAGTTCTGTTTTTAGTTTTTTGAGAAATGTCCATATTATTTTCCCTAGAGGTTACACTAATTTATTTTTTCACTAACAGGGTATAAGAGTTCCTTTTTTTTTTTTTTTTTTGAATTGTCACCTACACATTCATTATTTTTTTCTTTTTAATGATGGCCATTCTGACTAGATGGCTCATCTGACTAGATGGTACCAAGATGATACCTCATTGTGGTTTTAATTCTAATTTCTCTGATAATGAGTAATGTTAAGCATTTTCTCATGTGATCACTGGTAATTTCTCTTCTTATGAAAAATGTCTACTCATGTTCTTAGCATGTTTTTATTGAGATTTTGGTTGCTGTTGTTCTTGTTTGAGCTTCTCATATAATTCTGGATGCTTTTGATTTTTTAAACTCAGAAATCTTTATCCCCGTCTCTTTCCATTCCTTTTCATAAATTATTCTTAAAACTGAGGCACTTGCTTTTTATGGGGTCAGTGCTCGCCTTGATTGGATAAGCAGTAAACAAATACGTACCTATATACTCGAGTATAAGCCGAGTTTTTGTGCCACAAATTTGTGCCGAAAAACCCGAACTCGGCTTATACTCGGGTCATACAGGTTATTTGATTTGGTGCGCGCGCATCTAATCAAATGCACGTAGTCTCCAGTCGTCTTCTGCCGTCTGCTTGAGGGGGCGGTGCTTCAGCTCAGTCCACAAGTCGCGGCTGAGCTGAAGAGGTAGGCGACTGAACTGAACTGTATTCCACTGAACTATTTAACCCACAATATTTAATGGCACATTAAATTAATCCAGTTTTGAAGGATTTTAACCTTTGTGATTTAACTTGATTACCTGTTAAGCTATGGTTTTCTGCACTTTATTTAAAGTTTTAAAGTTGTTGTTGCTAGTTTACAGTTTTTCTTTAGCAATAAATATTGAAAAGCATTTAACCTACTGATTCCTCAATTATTATAATTGTTTTGGGTATATATTTTTATTTTTGAAATTTACTAGTGGCTGCTGCATTTTCCACCTTGGCTTATACTTGAGTCACTAAGTTTTCCCAGTTTTTAGGGTAAAATTAAGGGGGTCGGCTTATACTCGGGTCAGCTTATACTTGAGTATATACCGTAATAATAATGATAGATCCCACTACAGGATCCAGAGCTGAAGAATTTGGTTTTACAAGGTGCATTGACTATTAGAACTTAATGGTCAGGAAGAACATAAATGGAAGAGGTGGGGGGTTCTTCACCGGGGTATAACCTCTTGAGGATAATCTGTTGATGGGCTGTAAGGGAGAAGGAAACATGTGTGTTTCCTCCAGTTGCTTATTATTTCTGTGCCTGAGCTTTTCTATCTGTAAAGATGGTAATGATGATAGTAGCTACCTATCTCATAAAGTCTCAAACATAAAAATACGGGAGTTAAAGAATGTGCTTAAAGCCACATCTGGAGCGAAAGCAGAATAGCAGTTGGAGAGACAGCCTGCTCCGCGGGGGCTTCGCTTCCTCACAGTGGGGTCACCCACCTGTCCTCCTGGGCCCCCTTCAGCCTCTTCTCTTTCCTTTTCCCGTATTCTCTGGCTGTCCTGTGCTGTAACCATTCCATTTTTCTCTCTTCCTCTCTCCCTTTCAAACTACGAATTTCTGAACTTCTCGTTCTGAATTCCCATCCGTCCATTCTTCTCTCTCTCTCCAGTTCTTGCCCCTCTGGTTTTGCTATTCAAGAGTTTTTGAAAATAAAGCTAAATTCCTCATCTCTCTGTTTTTAAGTGAGCAGGAACAGGATGATCATGGAAGAGTAGACCCTGGAGTGTGATCGTTGGCAGTGGGTGGTTTGCCAGAGAAGCTCCCCCGGTGTGGAGGGGGTGCCCTTCAGGGTGGGGGGAAGAGTGGCCCTCGGGCTGTGACCCGGCTGGCCGCCAGTGACGGGGTGTGGTGGCGGGTGCGGGGGTGTGGGGGGTACCGTGGCGGGGGGGGGGGGGGGGGGGGG
>CAUYPK010093701.1:0-12665 GCA_963574355.1 Loris lydekkerianus | reverse complement strand
ACAAACACATGAAAAAAAGCTCATCATCCTTAATCATCAGAGAAATGCAAATCAAAACTACTTTGAGATATCACCTAACCCCAGTAAGAGTAGGCCACATAACAAAATCCCCAAACCAGAGATGTTGGCGTGGATGTGGAGAAAAGGGCACACTTCTACACTGCTGGTGGGAATGCACACTAATATGTTCCTTTTGGAAGGATGTTTGGAGAACACTTAGAAACCTAAAAATAGACCTGCCATTCGATCCTATAATCCCTTTAGTAGGTTTATACCCAGAAGACCAAAAGTCACAATATTACTAAGACATCTGTACCAGAATGTTTATTGCAGCCCAATTCATAATTGCTAAGTCATGGAAGAAGCCCAAGTGTCCATCGACCCACGAAAGGACTAGGAAATAGTGGTACATGTATACCATGGAATATCATGCAGCCTTAAAGAAAGATGGAGAGTTTACCTCTTTTATGTTTACATGGATGGAGCTGGAACATATTCTTCTTAGCAAAGTGTCTCAGGAATGGAAGAAAAAGTATCCAGTGTACTCAGCCCTAGTATGAAGCTAAATTATAGCTTTCACGTGAAGGGTATAACCCAACTATAGCATATGACTATGGGGAAAGGGCCAAGGAAGGGGAAGGGAGATGGAGGGATGGTAATGGGTGGGGCCACATCTACAGTCCATCTTAGAATGGGTACAGGCGAAACTTACTAAAGGCAGAATACAAATGTCTACATACAGTAACTAAGAAAATGCTATGAAGGCTACGTTGAACAGTTTGATGAGAATATTTCAGATTGTATATGAATCCTGCACATTGTACCCCTTGATTGCACTAATGTACACAGCTATGATTTAACGATAAAAATAAAGAAATTAAAAATAAAAATAAAAATATAAACAAAAAAAAAAGAAAAAAATTGGAGACAGTTTCTGCAGGAAATCTGTTTGGAATTGAGGTGGCGTGATTTAGGCCTAAGGTATGTAGGAAGAAATTCAAAGGGGAAATGGTGCTTAAAATAACTGAGGGAGGATGGTTCAGTACTGTACTTTGTGGCCACTGGCAAATTGGGTTGGGTTGGCATGGACGAGTGAGGACTGATTCACAGAGAAATTTGCCCATATGAGCCTGAATGCGCACTCACATATAATAGGAGCCATCATTTCAACAACTAATTCTGGAATATTTATCATGCATTGATTTACAAACATAGAAAGAGTTAATCTTCACAGCCAGTGAGTGAGATAATTTTTTATCTTTTTTTTTTTTTATTGAGGAGGAACTTGAGGTTCAGAGGGTTTAAATTTCACCTTTTCACGGCAAGTGATAGAGCTGGGTTGTACACCCTCTCTTCTTCTGACTTGGCAGGTGTCTTTTTAACTAGGACACCAAATTGCTTCTTCATACAAAACCTCTTTCCATACAAAAACCTTTTTCATTACAACTAGTCTTATGCCATGTGGTATAGATGGCTGCCATATGCAGTAGCTGGGAGGGGATGTAAAATTGGGACTGACCACTTGGAACCTTGTCTTTTAGAGTCAGTCTGCCCATAGGTGTCCCTTCCTGGTCCCAAGGAAGACTAAATATGGCCAAATATCAATAGTGTTGGAGTGGAGTGGAGTAGAGGGTGGAGGAGAGGGCCAAGGACTCTTGCTACTGAAGCTGCCTGATAATGGTACCACCTATCACTGAGAAATTTAGCCAGAGTCTTGCCTTGGAGTAGCAGAAGTGGAGGGATTAGGAGATAATGATCTTTTAAAAACACTTGGATTTTAGATGATACTTGATAGTGTTTAAAATGGAGTCTGTATTCTTCCGTGTACCTATTAGTATGTGAAGGCATATACTTTGTCAGGTATTTTGCTGTGAAATGCATATGCTGTGATTAATAAAGCAGATTTATCAGAATAATCGTTTGTTAATTCCAAGGAGAAATGTAACAGGAAGATGGAATCATTGGGGTGACTGGTCAGCTTTTTTTCCTTCTAGTGGATGAACGATTGTGGATCTCTCTCAACAAGTCTTCTTTTCTGATTTTTTCTGCCTGATCTCAATAGCAGCCTTTCTTCTTGGCCCTCCTTTCCTTTCTGTCCGTACTTTAGATCTCTTCAGGTTGTCTTACCCAGAACATGGTTTTAAGTATCATTCAGTCACTGACTCCTAAAGCTGAGACTCTATCCTCACTTCAACAATTTCTAGAAGACACTGTATGGAGGAAGGGAAGGAAAAATACCTCTAAGAACTTGGGAAAATCTGGGTAAACTTTCCTACTAGATTGCTCTCTTAAAAAAAATTTCTGTAAAGCATTGAGATTAAATGATAATTTCTTCTGAATGGTAAAAACAGCTTAAATATATTAAAATGATTCCTCCTTTTATTATCAGAATCCTGAAATCCGATATTTTATTTCCCAGCTTTTAGTTGATACTGTAGTGATTGAATACTCTTGTTGAGTAGAAAATGCCAGGATTTATATTGCTGGTGAGTAGCATTAAGAGTGAACTCTGATCTTGAGAGCAGACAAGGTTGGCTTTGAAACAGTCCAGCCAGTAATTCTGCATCTTAGTGTTTAACTCTATGATGTTACTGCGCAGAATGTTACTTTAAGCTATAAAGTTGAAAAAAAATTTTTTCCTAGTATTTTACTTGTGATTTCTGGACTCCATCTCATCCGTTTCAAGAGGAGAACTTAAAATCCTTTCTGTGGGCAAGAAAAGTGCTCTGATGGAGGCCATAGATTGTGTAATGCCCTGGAGGTTAAACAGCTCTTTGAAGTACTGCTCACTGAGTGGAGGAGTTAGCGTGTAGGATGTGGTGGGATTGGTATGTAGGGACTAGAGGGCTAAGGAGTGAATTTAGTGCTGAGGGATGTCGGAAAGTATCGAAGGGTTTTAAGCTGTGTAGGGGCGTGATTTGGTTTTATTTGCAAAGTGACTTTGAAGTTTTTTTTTTTTTTTTTTTTTAAGAAAGTCTCACTTTTTCGCCCTCGGTAGAGTGCTGTGGGGTCACACAGCTCAAAGTAACCTCCAACTCCTGGGCTTAGGAGATTCTCTTGCCTCAGCCTCCCGAGTGGCTTGGACTACAGGCGCCAGACACAATGCCTGGCTATTTTTTGTGGTAGTTTGGCCGGGGCTGGGTTTGAATCCACCACCCTTATTATATGGAGCCAGTGCTGGGTTTGAATCCACCACTCTTGGTATATGGAGCCGGCGCTGTGTTTGAATCCACCACCCTTGGTATATGGGGCTGACGCTGGTTTGAACACACCACCCTTGGTATGTGGGGCCTGCACTCTACTCACCGAGCCATAGGCGCTGCTCGTGACTTCGGAGTTTTAAGAAGTAGTTTCATCCAACTTGGAATAGAGACTTCCTATGCTTTTGTTTGAGTCCATTCCCAATGTCATCCTTTCTACTCCATGTCTATTCCTACCTTGTTGAAGTTTTCCAAGGCCGGGTGTTCAGCTTCTGCCTCCTCTTCCTGTTAGCAGATTCTCTTGCCTTTTTTCACTGACAGGCAAACAGTGTGATTCCTGGGTTTATACTTTTAAATTCTTGTCACTTTCCTTCTTCAGAGATGAAACTCATGATAAGACCAACCACTCTTGTTAGGGTGAACAGTCAGAAATAAAACAAGAGAGTTAGGCTTTGAGGGGCAAGGTGGTGCCACTCCCCTCCCTGTCAAATGATAAGGAAATCAGCTGGCAAAGGATAGAACATAAATTGTGGTTCTTTAGGGAAAATTAAACAACAACAACAAAAACACAAAGGGAGAATACAAGAGCAAAGAAAAGCCATGAGCCCTCAAATACATATAATTCCCCCAGCAAATTCCAATGTTGACATTCTGTCTAGCCAGCATTCTGTGTTTAGGGCACAGGAATTTGTTCATGTCAATGTCTTCATGGATTTTGTAATGCTTGTATGTGAATTTTAAATGTAAGTTTAGTGGATATATAATTTTTGATATGATGTTATTAATTTAATATAAATATAAATCTCATAAATTATATGTTTTGGAGATTTTTCATTTAAGATCACATATTAAAAGAAATTTCAAACAGAAGACATTGGTTTCTAAACGTTAATTTCTTCTGTTTGAAATTTCTTTTAATATGTGATCTTAAATGAAAATGTATTAAAGAACTTAAAATCAAAATTATAAACTTTGCCTTCCAAAGGAAAAACATTAAGAAAGAAATGATGAGTATTTAAAATCCATTGAAGATGAATAGATGATGCAAAAATCTCCAAAACAAAAAGGCAAAAAAGATAAGGTATGGTAGTTCATATATATAATCCTACCACCTTGGGAGGCCAAGGCAGGAGGATCACTTGAGGTCAGGAGTTTGAGACTGGTCTGGGCAACATGGCAAAAACTCATCTCTCTCTAAAATAAATAAATAATTAAAAAATTAGCTGGGCATGGTGGTACATGCCTCTACCTGGCTACTTGGGAGGCTGAGACAGGAGGATCACTTGAGGCTACAGTGAACTATGATCTATAATCACTCTACTGCACTTTAGTCCAGGCAAATGAGCAAGATCTGTTTCAACCCCCTGAAAAACTCCCCAAAGCAAAAATAAACAAAAAACCTCAATCCCTTTCATTTAAAAAGAGAATAAACAGGAAATAATAAATTATAATATTTTAGATAGTACATTTTTCCTCTTTCTCAAAATAGCACACAATTCATAATCTCATGCTTGGGTATAAGTTCCTACATAGCTTTTCAGAGCAAAATAGAACCAACATCAAAATCACTTAAATTAACAAAATATAGATGTTAAATAAAGCAAAGATCAAATATGCAGGAGAATTTTATAGACTCTGTAAATATGAGTTTAGACATTTAATTTTGCCAGAACTCTGCAGATCGCAGCTTATCTGTATTTGTGTGACTGTATTGATTTTGGCTGCTTATTTACATCCTTGTATACAAACCAGTTGGCATGACCATTTGAGACCTCCAGTGGAGAGCACTCACTTCCTCTGACATTCTTTTGTAGACTGTGCTTGGTGATTCTGGGATAGAATTTCATAAAAAAACTGATGGAGCCTTTAGCTATCAGTGATTTTATTTACAACTTTGTATGTTACCAGAGAGATTGACATGATTTAACAGTTAATCTCTAAAAACTGTGTACTAAGACAGCTGTATGTTATATTACCTATTTAACTTTTTCTTTTTTTGAGACAGTCTCATTATGTCGCCTTTGGTAGAGTGCTGTGGAGTCACAGCTCACAGCAACCTCAAACTCTTGGGCTTAAGTGATTTTCTTGCCTTAACCTCCCAAGTAGCTGGAACCACAGGCGCCCGCCACAATGCCCAGCTACTTTTTTTTGTTGTTGTTGTTCCAGTTGTCATTGTTTCAGCATGCCCGGGCTGGGCTCGAACCTGCTAGCCTTGGTATATGTGGCTGGTGCCCTACTCACTGAGCACAGGTGCCGAGCCTATCTATTTAACTTTTAATCACGCAGCAATTTTTAGGACTTTAAAATTTGGTGTGATAATTGACACTGTTGGGATGACATAGAGGAAATGAATGATTATAAAAATACTATATTGGCCATGTGCTGTGGCTTATGCCTGTAATCCTAGCACTGTGGGAGGCCAAGGCAGGAGGATTGTTTGAGACAAGGAGTTTGAGACCATCTTAAGCAAGAGAGATATCCCATCTCTATCAGAAATAGAAAAAATAGCCAGGTGTAGTGACCTGCACCTGTGTTCCCAGCTACTGGGAAGCTGAGGCAGGAAAATTGTGAGCTATGATGCCATAAGCACTCTTATCTATAGTGCTTGAGATTGTCTCAATTAAATAAATAAATACTCTATCTTACCAACACTGAAATCCAAATATATCCAGTAGTTACTGGCATCTTACATTAAGTAAAATATGGTAACCTTTTTTTTTTTTTAAATCAAAAGGCCATATTCATTTTGAAAAATGTTAACCCCAACTTTCTTAGAATTTTTGGCCTGCTTATTATTTGCCCTTGGAAAAAGGGAAGTGCCTATATCGTGTCTTCCTGCTCTGTTTGACTGTGGTTCTCCAGATCTTGCTCTTTGGCTCTCTTGAATCCTTCTTTCTTCTGTCTTGATAAACCATTACTTCCTGATCCAGTGGTTTCTTAACTCAGTTGCAAAGTAGAATAATCCAGGCAGCTTTTAAAAAATGCTGATGCCCACTTTGAGTGATAATGAGGTATCATCAGTGTACGTTTATCTGTTGCAACAATTGTACTACTCTGGTGTAGGAGGTCAACAGTGGGAATGTTGTGTGTGTGCAAGGACAGTATCGGAACTTTCTATGTTATTTGCTCAATTTTTCTCAGAACATAAACTATTCTAAAAAATAAAGTTTATTTAAGAAAAAAGTACCTGGCTGTTATATTATCAGAGTATCCTGGGATTAGAATAGGTGATAAGCGTGGGCATTGCATTGTTCTTAAAAAAATTCTCTGTCTTCTAGAGTGATGATAAATTATTTTTATGTTACTGAAATCCATGTAAACATAAAGTTACCATTTTTCATCTAATTGAAGGAACCCTCAACACTTACGACTGAGAAAGAAAAAACTGCCAATTTAACTATGGCATACCACCAGCAAAAAAAAAAAAAAGAAAGAAAGAAAAAAGAAAAATTGGCACCTGGGCCCAGGCTGAGAACCATTGCCTTAGTCTATGAAACACTCCTTTATTCCTCCTTTGGCTATAAGTTCCTCTTGAGGGTTTTCTGACATACGGTGTCCCTTTTTTTTTTTTTACCACAGTTCTCCAAAGAGAGGTATATTTGAGTCTTCGTTTCCCTGACTTTTGGTCATGTTCACCTCAAGTAATTAGGATTCTCCTGATGTGACCTCTGATATGTTGTACCACCTGCTTGCCATTGCTTTTTCCTTATCTTACTAGAGACAGTTCTGTTGCCCTGGATGCTGTTGCCCATTCCTTTTTTTGAAACTCTCTGCCCAAGTGTTTCCAGATATTGAACTCTCCTGGTGTTTCTCATTTCTCCCTGATGAGCACTTAGAAACTGCATTCTTTGTACATCCTTTGTGCGTGCTTCCCTGTCTCCCTGCATACTCTCCTTCAGAGCGCTGACACGTTCTCAACTTTTCAACTGTAATTCTTTGCTCACGATTTCTAAACCCATTCTTTGGCTATTCTCATTGGCATCAGAATCTTACTTCCAACCACCAATACAGCATATCTACTTGGATATCCCATGAACTTGGTCAAAATGGAATTTATTTCCAATCTGTCCATGGAAAACACACACAACACACACACACACAAAGAAAAAAAAAAGGAATATATTTTTCTTTTAACCTATTTAATCTTTTCCATTCTCTTTTTTGGTCGATGGTGCCACTGCTTACCCAGTCTTGAGAATCATCCTCTCTTTTTCTTCTTCTGCATAAAACATTTAATAAGGCCTATAAACTTTGTGTCTTGAATATTTCTCAGCATTAACACTTGATCATGAGCCACCAGGGCCCGCACTCAGGACCTCATCCTCACCTCATCCTCACTTGGATTCTGAGGAACTCACCTAACTAGTTTCCCTGCTTCTCAGCTTGGTCCTCTGCAGTCACCAGAGGGATTTATCTAAGACACAGATCTGAACTGTTTCTTCTCTACCTCTGTGTCACCACCACTTATCTCTTTTCCTCCCTTTCCCTTTACTTTGAGACTCAGTTGCTGGCCTTCTGCCCAGAGGACCTCAGTGGCATTTCTGACTGTTCACACTGTAATGGTGTTCCTTCTGCATCCGCCGCTGCTGCTGGCCTGGTCTTGCCAAGGTGTGTGTGCCCTCACTGGCCTATAGGCAAATGTGAGCACCGTCTGCCTGGAAGTGAAGGCCCCAAACTGGTCCTCAGAACTGTCATGCCCTTGTTCACAGCCCAAATGCTGCTGCTTATTCAACACCTTATTCCTTCTGTGTGCTCCAACTTGGTGTAATCTTATTTTCTGTTTTGTTTTGAGATGCAGTATGTTATAATAAAGAAAACCCCTATGATGGTGTGGCACCTGAGTCCTCATTCTTGTGAGAGAACTGTCATTAGATTTTAACTAAATTAAATAATTTATTTGATTTTTAGCTTTCTCATTTATGAAATGGCAATTGTGATGATACAGTATCATTGCCCAGGGATTTTTTTTGAAGGCATAAATGAGCAAAGCAAAGGGGGAATATGAGGGATAGAAATAATAATGATAAGCATAATTCCTTTATTACTAATTAAGTAATTAATAATAATTGGTAAAAAAAGGGAGAAAACACTTTTACCGTATCTTACTACCCATAGCTCTAGGAACTCAGCTAGAAGTGAATGAAAATCTTCTAAATGAGTAAAGAAAAGAGTAAAGGCAGACTGGAGCCCTTGTCTGTAAACCAGGTCCCTGTGTACAAAAGGCGACAAATGATGACCAGCCGATCATCATGAAGGCAACCTGGTGAGGTGTGGGCTTGGATTGTTTTGGAATTAATTCCAGGCATTTGTACTAAGAATGTAATCTCAGTAGGAACTCCTTGTAACAGATGTAGAGTTTCGGGAGAGATAATTGTATTAGATTTTCCATGTGGCTTCTGAGGTTTCAGGGGATTAGTTTGGATGGTCTGTTTGGGCCTGGCTACTTCTACGCTGTGTATTTGTTAGTTTGCAATATGGTATTCATGAGGATTAATGGCTGCATTAAGTAAAAGTAAACCTAAGACTCTCCGAGAGCTCATTATGAAAACATTCAGTCACAATTCCTGGTCTCTGTGGCCATAATCTTTTAATTGAATTGAATAATGTGGCCTCTTAATCCTGTACAGAGGAGGGTCTTGTCACTTTCATGTTCTTTGGGAGCTCTTCTCACATCTTGCCTTTATTGGGGCTGTTGAAAGCATGACAGTTTTGCTGTGTTCACCTTAAATAACCCTTAGTCTTCAATTGATTGTTTGTACTTAGTGGAAAATAGTCGAGTGTTAACTTTCGTTGTCTTGGTAATGATCTTGGTTATATTCCCAGATTACTATAGGTAGAGGAAGAGAAAAGCAACATAAATTAATTAGAATTTTTTAGTGCTGATTTGTTGTTTTAGACTGCACATGACTACTTTCTCTGTATTTTAAACATACAACAATTGAAGTAAACCTATTTACTGTAAAATATTTGTCTTGGATTTTTTTAGCTGAAAGATTGTAGTAAACATTTAGTTTATATTGGTCACTGAAGTGAGTCAGCGTGATAGCGTCAATTAAAAATATTACCCATTTTAAAAATTAAAGCCACACTTCATCTCTATACATGTATTGTATTTTAGTTCTATCAGTAACTTTTACAGAATCAACCTGTCATTCAATCCATCCATTATTTTACTTAAAAATAATCTAATTCTAATTTTGTTATTTTAAGATATCATCTATTGAATTCTTATATGTGTATGATGCAAAGTATTTAAACTTCTGTCTGTTGTAAATTTTTTTTTTTTGAAAATTGTAGTTTATTTTCTTGTAAATTTTTCTTCTTTTTTTTTAATTGTTGGAGAATCATTGAAGGTACAAAGAACCAGGTTATACTGCTTGTATTTGTTAGGTAAAGTCCCACTTATAATTGTGTCCTTCCCCCAAAAGGTGTGTCACACACCGTGAACCCTCACCCCACTCCCTCCTTCCCTCTCTCCATTCTCCCATTTCCCCCAACCCCCACCATATACTAGCACCAATTGTCCTTGTATTGTTGTGCCCAGATCTCGATATCCCCCACAAAGACCACCAGGGGGCTGAGTCCGATGCAAAAGGGCCTTTTATTGCAAGTTCGAACTTGGGCTCCCTGGGACTCCATTTCAACGGATCTGAGCCAGGAGCCCTGAGCTCTGGAGCAGGGGGTTCTTATGGTCCCATGCAGCGGGTGGGCATGCACAGCTTGAAACAAAGGGGGCGCTTCTGGATTGGTTAGGTGGGAGGTCCCTGATTGATGGGCAGTTGTCTCATGATTTCGGAGAATTGCCTGGGCTTGTCTGGAAAGTGGACCTTACTGAGTGAAATGGCAAGGAAAGCGAAACTTAACTCTTAAGATGGCACTGGTCTGGTTCTTTCAGTATCAGAATTTAGTATATTGGATTCTTGCTTTTCCATTCTTGTGATGCTTTACTAAGAAGAATGTGTTCCACCTCCATCCAGGTTAATACAAAAGATAAAAAGTCTCCATCTTTTTAAATGGCTGGATAGTATTCCATGGTATGCATATACCACAGCTTGTTAATCCATTCTTGGGTTGGTGGGCATTTAGGTTGTTTCCACGATTTGGCAATTATAAATTGAGCTTAAATAAATAGTGTAGTGCAGATGTTCTTATGATAAAATGATTTTTTTTTCTTCTGGGTAGATGCCCAGTAGTGGGATTGCGGGATCAAATGGGATGTCTAGCTTGAGTTTTTGGAGGATTCTCAATACTTCCTTCCAAAAAGGTTGTATTAGTTTGCAGTCCCACCAGCAGGGTGAAAGTGTTCCCTTTTCTCCACGCCAGATGCAGATCCATGCCAGCATCTGCAGCTTTGAAAGTTTGTGATGTGGGCCATTCTCACTGGGGTTAGGTGATATATCAGCGTCGTTTTGATTTGCCTTTCTCTGATAACTTTCCAGATTTGGAAAAAATAATTTTTTGTTTTATATGGAACCAGAAAAAACCCCGTATAGCTAAGGCAATTCTTAGTACATATTTTCTTTAAGGCTGTCACTTGTCTTTTAACTTGTGCTATTTTATCATAATGAAGTTTAAATTGTATACATCAAATTTGCCAGTCTTTTAGTAACTTCTAGTTTTTTTTTTTGTCTCAGAGATCACCAGTACTCAAAGTATGAATGTAATATCCTATAGCTTTTCTAACATTTTTATTGCGTATATTTTCTAATGTTTATTTACGACTTTGTATTCCATCTAGAATTTCTGGCTTAAATTAGGAATGATACATCTTTTCTCACCTTATATAAAATATAGCTATTTTCATGTATTAAATTCCTTTGTATACATGAATCTATTTCTGGGCCTATTTGTTTTATACTTTTTGTTTGTTTATTCTTATGTCTTAAGAATAAGTATATAAAGCCCATATATTCTTTTAACTAAAAAAGTTTACATTTTCTTTTACTTGGTATAAAATCAATATTACATGAACTGTAAGGTATACAGTGAAAATTGATAATCCTCATTATTTAACCCATTCACCATAATTTCCCTTCCAATGGTTAATTATTGTTGAATTTCTTGGGTTTTTCACAGAAAACTGTCCATTTATCAGTGCACACACCATAGGTAAAAACTTATGATGGGATGATACTGTACACATTATTTTTTACTTGACTTTTAAAAAAATAAGCTTTATTAAGATATAATTCTCATAGCCATGTAACTCATTTAGTCTGCAATTCATTGTTTTTTAGTATATTCAAATACTTGTTCAACTTTTATCACAATTGTAGAATATCAGCCCATAAAGATACCCCTTACCCATTAGCAATCTTTCCTCCTTCCTCTTCCCACCTTCAGCCCTAGCCCTAGGCAAGCATGAATCTACTCTTTGTTTCTGTGGATTTGCCTATTTTGGACATTTCATATAAAATGGGTTTATAGCTGTGTGGTCTTTTGTGACTGGCTTCTTTCATTTAGCATGATGTTTTCAAAAGTGCTACCTACCTCACTGCTGACTATCAATGGCGGTCACCTTCGAAGTACTCCCCTTGGCCATCTGGTGACTGTCATATTCAGCAGTGAGGTATGTAGCACTTTGAAACAATCTTGAAAAAAAGAATAAGCTAGAGAATTCATGCTTTCCAATTTCAAAACTTACTACAATGCTACAGTAATTAAGATATTATTATTATTTTTTTGAGACAGTGTCTTACTTTGTTGCCCTCGATAGAGTGTGTTGTCACAGCTTACAGCAACCTCAAAATCCTGGGCTCAAGCGATTCTCTTGCCTCAGCCTCCCAAGTGGCTGGGACTACAGGCATCTGCCACAATACCTAGCCATGTGATATTGACACAAGAGTACAGATATAACATCCTTTTATATATCTTAGTGCACTTTTGGTGATGCTGTGTCTGAGGTTAAATTCTTAGTAGATTTGTTAGGTCAAAAGAATGTAATGTTCAACATTAATAGATATTGACAATTTGCCCTTCATAGAGTTTGTGTGTGTGTGAGAGGGAATTTATTTATAGTCTCTTCATTGGTGAGAATAATCTGACTTTTTAGTATTTGCCACTATAAATATGTGAACATTTTAATTTTATTTTGACTCAATGTATGAATGAGTTGAAGATTTTTTTTTTACATATTTTGAATATATATGGGCTGTTTACATTTATTTTTCTATAATGTTATGTGTATATCCTTATTTTTGGGGGGTTATTATTGATTTTAATAAGTTTTTGTTATATTAAGGAAATGAGCCTATGTCATGTGTTTCCAAAACTTTTTTTTCCCTTGTTGAACATAATTTTCCACATAGAAATTTTAAATTTTTATGTGGTCAGATTTATCTTTCATTTCTTTTCTGGATCCTGGATTGATAACTGCCACATAGCTCTTTTAGGCGTCTTCGGGGGCCGCCCCCCCCCCCCCCAGCATGAGATGCCCCAAGTGTATGAAGTATGGGGGGGGGGGGG
>CAUYPK010093695.1:0-39732 GCA_963574355.1 Loris lydekkerianus | reverse complement strand
CATCCAATCTTTTGCCCTCCCCCAGGTACGCTTAAAGTAGGATTACTATGTGCAAGAGATATAATCTCATAACAGTTACAAATAGGGAATTATGGTAGCTAGTATAGGACTTTGCAAGATCAAGCCACTTTTCTCATCCTGCCAAGAAGCAGAAGAAAGTGTTCAGACTGTGACTTCCTGGTTTCCTTTCCCACCTTTAAAGACTGGAGGAACTGGAGGTACTGGGGACAGGCAGGACCCAGGGTTTTAGAATGCGTGGGTGGGTTTCCAAGCCTTGTGCCTGGATATTCTCATCTTCCCAGAGGCTACTCTTTTCAGAGGTTAAGACAGATTCCAGTAAATATTCAACTTTAGAGAACTGACCATTTTGGTGAGTTTGGTGATTGAAATTTCAAATATCCTATATGTAGGTTTTAGAACTCTGGTTTTATTGAGCTCTCTGGGTGTGTCACTGTTTACAAAGGAGAAATTGGAGAGCAAGTACGCAACACAGCTGCACAGTGGGATGCAGCCAGTGGTACCCATGCTACTGCTCTCTGGCTGCAGGATGCAGGCAGCACACCCCAGCCTCACAACCTCAGCCTGTCGAGCCTCTGTCTCCTTTTCCTCTTTACTGCATTCCAGTCAGTTTAGATTCATTCCCCTATATGCATCACAAGCCCTCCACAGTTCAGAGCTCTCTGCACTTGTAATACTGCCTTGTTATGAAGACACAGCTCAGTTTTTGTTTTCTTTTCATTGCTTGGGCTTCATTGAGGGTACAAAGAATTAGGTTACACTGATAGCAGTTGTTAGGTAAAGCCCTTCTTGTAATTGTGTCCCTCCCCCAAGAGAAGCAAAGCCAGGCACTGTGACCACCCCATCTCCCTCCTCCCCTCTCTCTGATTCCTCATTCCTCCCCCCCCACCCCCCTTGTACTAGGTCATCTACTGCCTTCATATTAGAATTGAGTACATTGGATTCTTGCTTCTCCATTCTTATGATGCTTTACTAAGAAGAATGTGTTCTACCTCCATTGGGGTAATACAAAAGTTGTAAAGTCTCCATCTTTTTAATGGCTGAATACTATTCCATAGCATACTTACATCAGAGCATATTAATCCATTCCTAAGTTGGTGGGCATTTAGGTTTCCACATTTTGGCACTTGTAAATTGAGCTGCGATAAACAGTCTAGTGCGAATGTCCTTATAATAAAATGTTTCTTTTTTGTTTTTTTCATCTGGGTAGATGCCTAGTACTGGGACTGCAGGATCAAATGGGAGATCTAATTAGAGTTCTTTGAGGATTTTCCATGCTTCCTTCCAAAAAGGTTGTATTAATTTGCAGTCCCACCAGTAGTGCAAAAGTGTTCCCTTCTCTCTACATCTATGACAGCATATGCAGCTTTAGAGTTTGTGATTTGGGCTATTCTCATTGGCGTTAGGCAATATCTCAGGGTGATTTTGATTAGCATTTTTCTGATGATCAGGGACGATGAGCATTTTTTCAAATGTTTGTTAGCCATTCATCTGTCTTCATCAGAGAAGGTTCTTCTTGTCTTTTGCCCAGAGGTAGACAGGATTGTTTACTCTATTTCTGTTGATTAATTTAAGTTCTCTTTAAATTATAGTTGTTAGCCCTTTGACAGATATATACCCTGCAAATATCTTTTCCCATTCTGAAGGTTGTCTTTTTGCTTTACTTGTATGTCCTTAGCTATGCAGCAGCTTTTCAGCTTTACTAAGTCACATTTGTTATTTTTTGTTGTTGTGATGGCCACTGAAGTCTTCATTATAAAATCTTTCCCCAGGCCAACATCATCAAGAGTTTTCCCCACATTTCCTTAGAAGATTTTTATCATTTTGTGTCTTAGATTTAAGTCTCTTATCCATCTTGAAGCAATTTCTATAAGGGGTAAAAGTATGGGTTGAGTTTCAGTCTTTTACATGTGGTTATCCAGTTCTCCCAGCACCGTTTGTTGACTAGGGATTCTTTTCCCTGATGTATGCTTTTGTTTGCTTTATCAGTGATTAGACGGCAAGTAGAGACTGGTTTCGTCTCTTGGTTTTCTCTCCTGTTTCATTTGTCTATGTGTCTATTTTTGTGCCAATATCATGCTGTTTGGATTACTGTGGATTTGTAATATAGCCTGAAGTCTGGTAGGGTGGTGCCTCTGACTTTGTTTTTATTACTAAGAATACCATTAGCTATACGGATTTTTTTTCCAGTTCCATACAAAATGAAGTGCTTATTATTTTCAGTTCTTCAAAATAGGATGTTGGTATTTTAATGGTGGTTGCATTGAATCCGTAGGTTACTTTGGGTAGAATAGAGATTTTGACAATGTTGATTCTGCCTAGGCATGAGTATGGTACGTTCTTCCATTTATTAGTGTTTCTGCAATTCTTTTCTTAGGGTTTCATAATTCTCTTTGAAAAGCAGATCTTTCACCTCTTTTGCTGGGTATATTTCTAAGTATTCCATTTTCTTTGAAACTACTGTGAAAGGAATTGTGTACTTGATTTACTTCTCAACTTGGCTATTATTGGCATATACCAAGGCTACTGATTTGTGGACATTGATTAATACTCTGACACATTCCTGTATTTCCTGATGACTTCCAGGACTTTTGTGGTTTCCTCAATCACATTGGCTAGAACTTCTAGAACCATGTTGAATACTAATGGTGACAGTGGACATCCTTGTCTGGTTCTAGTTCTAAGTAGAAGAACATTCAGTTTTACACCATTCAGTATCATGTTAGCTGTGGCTTTGTCATAGATGCTTCAATTAGCTTAAGAAATGTGCCCCATGCCTATTTTCTTAAGTGTTCTTGTTAGAAAAGGATGCTAAATTTTGTCAAATGCTTTTTTTGCATCTGTTGAAAGGATCATATGGTTTTTGGTTTTGCTTCTATTGATATGGTGTATTACATTTATGGATTTGTGTATGTTAAACCAACTTTGCATCCCTTAGATGAAGCTTACTTGATTGTGATATATAATTTAATGAGTAGCTGCAATCTATTTGCTAAGATTTTTGTTGAGTATTTTTGCATAGATACTCATTAGTGAAATTGGTCTTAGTTCTCCTTTTTAGGGAGATCCTTTCCTGGTTTTGGAATCAAGGGATGTTTGCTTCATAGGATGTATTGGGGAAGGTTCCTTCCTTCTCAATGTTTTGGAATAGGTTCTGCAGTATAGAGTCTTTGAAGGTGCAGTAGAATTCTGATGTGAAGCCATCTAGTCTTGGGCTTTGTTGTTGTTGTTGTTGTTGTTGTTGTTGCTGTTGTTGTTGGAAGCATTGTTATTGTTTCTGCAATCTTTGTGGTTGATATTGGTCTGTTCAAGAGATCTATTTCTTCCTGGTTAAGACTGAGAAGATGGTGTGATTCCAAGTATTGGTGCATTTCCTCCACATTGTCAAATTTCTGAGCATAAAGTTTTTTGTAGTAGTCAATATAATCTCATATCTCTGTGGTATCAGTTTTTATTTCCCTCTTTTGGTTTCTTATTAAGGTTTTTAAAGATTTTACTTTTCTGTTTCTAGTTAATATGGCCAATGTGTTTTTAATTTTATTTATCTTTTTGAAGAACCAACTTTTTGTTTCTTTTATTTTCAGAATGATTCTTTTGTTTTTGATTTTATTTTTTTCTGATTTAATTTTGGTTATTTCTTTCTTCTGCTAGGTTTGGGATTAGATTGCTCTTCCTTTTCCATTTCCTTGAGGTGTTTTATGAATTTGTTGCTGCATTTTCTGTTTCTCAGATGTAGGCATCTAAAGCAATAAATTTACCTCTTCAGACTGCTTTTTCACAGGTTTCGGTAGCTTGTGTCTTCATTTCTGTTATGTTTCAGGAAGTCAATGAGTTCCTCCTTTGTCTCTTCCTTGACCCAACTGTCAGTCAGCATACAGCTCTTTTATTTCCATGCCTTTGTGTGGGGATGACAATTTTTGCTAGAGTTGAGTTCCACTTTTATTACCCTGTGCTCTGAAAAGCTGCAAGGTAAAATTTCAATTCTTTTGATTTTGTTGAGGTATGATTTGTGTTTCAGGATATGATCTATTTTGGAGAATGTTCCATGGGCCGACATGAAGAATGTGTATATGTCTATTAATCTCATTTGTTCTAGGATCACATTTAAGTCCATTGAATCTTTGTTTAGTTTCTGTTTAAAGGATCTGCCCAGTTGTGTAAGATGAGTGTTAAAGACCCCTGCTATTATGTTGTTATGGGATATCAATTGCTCAGACTAATAAAGGTCTGTTTCAAAAATCTGGGAGCCTTTAAGTTGGGTGCATAAATATTTAGAATTAAATGTCTTCTTGTTGTATTGTTCCCTTGACCAATATGAAGTGTTCATCTTTGCCTGTTTTGACGTTAGTTGCTTTAACTCCACTTGTATCTGAAAATAAGTTTGCAACCCATCTTTTCTTCTGATTTCCATTCCCCTGAAAAATTGTCTTCCAATCCTTAACTCTGAGTTTTACTTTGTCCTTGAAGGCTAGGTGTGTTTCCTGCAGACAGCAATGGATGGCTTGTGCTTTTTTTTTATCCAATCAGCCAGCATTTGACTCTCCATTGGTGAATTCAAGCCATTAACATTTATTGAGATAATGGACAAGAGTGATGGAGTTCTAGTCATCTTATTTGATGGAGTTCTAGTCATCTTATTTTGTGAAAGTTCATTGCTTTGCTTTGTTTCGTATCACTGTGAATGATAGATTTTTTCCTTTAGCTTTTTAGCTTCTGGGTGTTTACCTTGCTGGTGGTCCATTGTGATGGTCAATGTGTTAAATAAGTCTTAAGTATTTCCTGTAAAGCTGGTCTTGTGGCATACTTCCACATTGTTCATATATCAGTAAATGATTTGATTCCTCCATCAATTTTAAGACTTAGCTTATAGGATATAGATTGCTGAGCTGAAAATTTGTTTAAGCATTTAAGGTAGATGATCATTCTCTTCTGGCTTGAAAAGTTTCATCTGAGAAGTCCCCAGTCACCCTGATGGGTTTGCCCTATATGGTTATTGGTGCTTATTCCTGGCAGCTTGCAGAATCCTCTCTTTTGTCTTCACTTTGCACAGGTTTATGACAATATGTCCTGGAGAAGCTCTACTTTAGTTGAGATGAGCCAGGGTCTAATATCCCTCTGAAAGGAGTCCATCAGAATCTGTGGTGATATCTGGGAAATTTTCATTTATGATATCCTCTAGCAGGTCTTCCATTCTTCTAGGATGTTCTTCTTCCCCTTCTGGGCTACCTATAACTCATATGTCTGAATGCTTCATGAAGTCCCATAATTCTGTCACTACATGTGCTGTTTGCGCTCTCTTTTTATCTGTCTCTTTAACTGACTTAGTTAACACAAGAGCTTTATCCTCTAACTCTGAGATTCTTTCTTCTGCATGATCTAATCTGTTATTGATACTTTCTACTGCATCATTAATTTTCCTGATTGAGTATTTTAGTCCCTTAAACTCCACTGTATATGTTTTATATTCTTCGTATTGTTCAACTCTATTGGATTCTGGATTCTGTTTTCGGATTTCCTTTATGTTATTTTCCACTTTCTCAGCACTTTCTTTCATTGTTTTTACCATCTATATTTTAAATTCCCCTTCTGTCATTTATAACACTTCTTTATAGGTGGAATCCTCTGCAGTAGTTGTCTCATGATTCCTTAGGGGGGGGTTACTCTATTCTGTTTTTTTTTTTTTGTTTGTTTGTTTTTGTTTTGTTTTGTTTGTTTTTTAATGTTACCAGGAATTTTCTGCTGTTTCTTCCTCATGAGTGCTTTCTTTTTGTCTGTTTCCTGGCCCTACTTTTTTATTTCACTTCTTCTTGCTTTTTAAGTTACTATACCTCTGACCTAAGGTGTTGAAGTGTCCTTTCATAAAGGGTGAGAAGAGTGAAGAACAAGAAGGGATAAAAGATACAAAAACAGAAAAGAGAAAGGAAAGAGAGCAAGTAAAAGGGAAGACTGACAAAAAGAAGAAAGGAACAGAAAGAGAGAGACAGCAGTGATAGCGGTGTACAGTAGGGTACTCTGACCCACATCCCTAAATCCCAACTTCTATGGGGGCTGGTTGGGTGGGTCCCTTGATGTTTGCAACTCTTTGTAAGCCTGAGCAGACACAGTACCCCACCTCCACCAAATAGAGAAGAAAACAAAAATATTATAAATCAAATGAAAACAGACAAAAAACCTTAAGGTATAAAATTTGGGGAAAAAACAAACTACAGTGGCAGAAAAACTAGCAAAAATGAAGTCCTTATTATAAAAGAAGGCAGCAATGGAAAATTATATTTACGTGAGAAAAATTAAAAAAGGAAAAAATCTAGGAGGAAAAATTTAAAAAACATTTTTTAAATATATATGTACACTTGTATACATATATATGGTTTTCTTTTTTAAAAAACTATTATAACATATATCATATATATGATACACATATATCATATATATATATATATCTTCATATATATCTTTATATCTTATATATACTATATAACTATATATACATTGCCTGGGCAACAGGTGATCTTCTGGGGTATGAGATGGTAATCACAATGCTGATACAGCTATATAAGATGGAGATTGGAGGCCTTTGCTGACATATTTGCCCTCAAACTCGGCAGGGTTGGGAGCCTGAATGTCTCCTCAGCCTGCTTAATAGACATTCTTTGACCTTTCCACACCATGTCCCTTGGCTATGCAGTGGCTTTCCCAGGAAAGCATGTGTCACTTGGATCTCTCCAGAAGTGGCTACCCACTTATCGGGTGCACCAGAACCAGATTTGTTCTGGGACCTTGAGGACTGAGCATGCAAAGCAGGTCTCCCACAATGGCTATACCCCGTCTGCAGCCAAACAATGAATGCTCCATTCTGTCCCAGTGGCTCAGTCCCAGCCTTTGGGTGCTGTTCAAAGTCACTTGCTCACTTGCCCAAGATCTCCCAAGGTAACTCAAACAAATGCTGAAGTCCGAAAAAAAAAAAAAAAAAAGAAAAAAAATCCAGCAGGGAAGGCCTTCCTTATCTGCAAAGTCTGGCACCACTGTAGCTGCTATAGCTGCTGCCACTGTAGCTACTGCTGCCCCAGCAGCTGACCAATCGCAAACACTTGCCACTTCTCCACAGCTTTCATCCTCCTCTTGGGGTCCTGAAGTCTCCTGCTGCCTCTCTGTAACCCCAAAGGGATATTGTTGGGTAATGCCCACAAGACAGAGATGGCTGGAGTCTTCTCTCCCTAACCTTACTTCACCTAGTTGCAAATAAGCTGTCTCTAGTCCACCATCTTCCTCCGCCCCCCAAAGCTCAGTCTTCTAATTTGGTTTCCATCTGAAGGAAAGCCAAAAGTCAGTCTCTTGCCCATGTGGCCCTTCTGTTGCTGCCTAGAGACAGGAAAATATGACACGATTCACTGGAGGTTAAAAGAGGATTGAGCCAATAACATACATGCATGCACCAACTGAAAATTATGCTGTCTTACATAAAATTTTGCTAGAACTATATTTTAAAATTTATAAGAAAGGGAAGAGAATATACGATGATGAAGAAAAAAATACCACTGGCTCAAAAGAGAAAGAAGATAAGCAGACTCTTTAAGTATATGAAACTTGTGAGGCAACATATAGGTATATTTTCCTTTTATTTAAAATCATGAATATTAGTTGCTTTTTACAATTTTACTGATTAGTGTTTTTTTTAAGTTGTTATTCAATCACTTGAGTTAGATTTGAATTCTAAATTACTGCCTGGAAGGGTTGAGAACTGTTTTTTCCTTTGCACACAATATATTAGTCTCAAACATGCTTGATCACAGTGATCACTTAGGACTGTGTTACAAGTATAGATTTTCAGGTATGGACCCCAGAGGTAGTTCATTAGGTTTGGAGTTTAGAATTCTGTGTTTTCTCATTGAAAAATGAAATACTATATTTTTATTTATTTAATAAAATAAAATATTTAAAAAATAATATTCAAATCTTTTTTCTTTTTCTTTCTTTTTTTTTTTTTTTTTTTTTTTTTTTTTTTTTTTAGAGACAGAGTCAGTCTCACTTTGTCACCCTCGGTAGAGTGCCATGGCGTCACAGCTCACAGCAACCTCCAGCTCTTGAGCTTAGGCAATTCTCTTGCCTCAGCCTCCTGAGTACCTGGGACTATAAGCACCCACCACAATGCCTGGCAATTTTTTTTATTGTTGTTGTTGCAGTTTGGCCAGGGCCAGGTTTGAACCTTCCACCCTCGGTATATGGAGCCGGCACCCTACTCACTGAGCCACAGACACCACCCTCATATCTATTTCTTAATAGGAAGGACTTCCCTGCTGGATTTTTTTTTCTTTTTTTAATACTTGGGCACTTTTTTGAGTTACCTTGGGAGACTTTGGGTGAGTGAGCAAGTGACTTATAAAATATAATATTTTATTTATTTAATAAAATAAAATATTTTAAAAATAATATTCAAATCTATTTTTTAATCTAGATTCAGCTATTGTTAAAATTGGCCACTTTCACAGTATCCTAAACAGCAGGCCACTATAGATAGCTGGATAGATGATGGATGAATGAATAGATAGATAATTTGGTCCCTTTAACATAATGCACTTAATAATCTTTTCTAATCATTTTCCATTGTGACTCCTGGATAGTTTGCAATCCCCAGACTTCACATGGTTCCAAAGCGATATTGGAACTCTTTTTCTGAAATGGCTGTCAGAGCTATTATCATATGAGGTATGACAATTAAGTTTGTGAACTCATCCTAGAAAAAGTGCTTTGAAGGGTGGATTCAGTGCTGGCATTGGTACATAGCTTTACAAGGGGGTGTACCTTGAGGGTGACCATAATGATATTCAGCATGAGGTACATAGGACTTTTTCCAGGATGAGTTTGTGAACTTAATTATGTGATCTTATATAATTGTTAGATGGTTATTGTTTATTGTAAGATAACGTTACATTTTTAAATACTCATATTTATATTTAAATATATACCTACCCTTTAAAGGCTGATGACAATACATCACACCTGTTCTCTTCACTGTGCTAGAACCATATTGGCAGGAACTTAGAGCTCCTTGGGGGCCACTGCTAAACACTTGCTCCTCTTCACTTTTCCCTGACATATAACCATCTCCTTGAATGTTGGATTATTAATTCCCTAGAACTTCTTTTAATGTTTTTTTCATATACTTATCAGATAGAGTGTTTATATATCCTGCTGCTGAACATTCTTAAATAGAATGAACTATGTTCATTCTCTAATGACTTGCTTTTTCTGTAAAGTATTGTCATTTTGAGTTTCATCCTTGTTTACATGTACAGTTGCAGTTTGTTTTCACTATGGTATACTATTGTTTCATGAGCGTATACAGGAACTTATTTATATAACCTATTATTGATGGATATTAGGCAATTTTCAATTTTTTTAATATGAATAGTGGTATCAAGAACATTCTTTTGTTTATCCTTTGTACTTGTGCAAGAGTCACTCTCAGGTATATACCTAGGAACAGCTAAGGTTCAAAGTTCTGGAAAACTGTGGTCATTTTCCTCAACAATACAGATTATCATCATTGAGGAATAAGATCAATACTTTGAGCTCCTCTGGCTGGCCCAAATTAGGATTGACATTTTTGTATGCCCCAGAATACCTTCTTTAATCTCTTAAGATACATAGGACATTGTGTGATAACCTTCTGCTCCATAGGTGAGTAGAGATGGTCCTAGACACCCACCTTGGGAAAACAGTTACTTCAGCTGGGAACCTATATAGTGGCTCATGTCATGGTGATTTTCACTGAGTCAACTCAGTCTCAGTGGTGTTGATGACTCACTCCTATGGTGTCTAATGCTGCTTTGACCTATTCTGTATTGGTGACTTTTCACTCCACATGAACAGCACCAATAACCACATTGTTGTGATAAACAGAGTGATGTATTGGATAACACATGGGTGTTGGATTTAGAATTACTTGCCTTTAGCAGGGTTGACTATTTATATGTTGGAGAAATGTTGTTTTAATTAGAGATAATATGTGAAAAGTGTTAGGCCCTTTGCTTCACACTTGATATGCAGTGAGTAATTATAATGTTTATGGATAATGTTTTCTTTGCTATTTGTAATTATTCAGAAATTGGAAATTCAGATATACTAAAAGTCCTTTATTGATAATTGTCTTTATGGGGGGTGTGTGTGTGATTTAATCTAGAATATTTTAACTTCACCCTCATTCCTTCTTACAAATCTCATCTCAACTTCTAGTTTCCTTCTCTGAGTTATTCTGATAATGTTCAAATGCACATTTTTTATTTACATTATACATTTATTCTTTTGGACTCAAACATAACATGTCCCAGCTTAAACTTCTGACACTTACCTTCCTCGGTACCTATGATTTTTGAGTCATCCTCCTCTCTACTTCCTTTAAAGGTATCACCATCAATTCAGTTACTCTGGGCCAAAATTGAGACCCATTGTTGACTCATCTCTTTTCCTTTGTCCATCAGCAACTCCTGTAGTTCTTCTCGCAATGTCTCTGAGCACTTCTAACCCTCTCCAGTGTCACCTCCCTAATCTAAACCCTACCAACACTCACTGGATGACACCTGTCATCCCTCACTGCTCCCTCTTTCTACTCTCCCTCTCCCAGTATGTGGTATAGTCACATCTGATCACTCCTCTGACAACAATCCTTGAGACTTCTTGTTAGAGTTATAAAACATGCCAAACACCCAAACACCTTGCCATGGCTATCAGATGCGAATAGACCTCAGTCTTCATCTCTTACCTCAGTTCTCTTCATGCCTCTTGGCCTAGTAACTGCTGATCTCTTTTTCTTTCTTTCTCCTAAATATTCCAAACTCACTTCCATCTCTGTCTGGGCCTTTTCACTTTCTTTCCTCTGTTCTTGAAACTCTATTTAAGATTTTAGTGTGAAATTTCCTTTTCATAGTCCAAATAGTTCTAAGGTCACTTCCTCGGTGAGGCTTACCATGAATCTCCTACAGCTTCTCATTCTTAAACATTTTATTTTTCTTTCTTTGTAACTTTGCTTTCCAAACATAAATTTAACTTTATACTTAAATATTTGTTGACTTTTAAAAAATATTACCCCACAAGAGTAGGAGCTACAGAAGAGTGGTCAACAGAGTGTATGTCTGATTTATTGCTACATTCTCAATATCTATAATTGTGTCTGGTACATAATAGCTGCTCAATAAGTATTTGTTGCATAATGAATGAATGTATGAATAAATGAAAGGTAACCAGAGGCTATAAAAATTACAGGACATATTTTATAGATCACTGAGTAGTAATAGTAAATATAAGGTATGTATATATTTTTAAGGCATTAAATTATTTTATTTTTCAGAATTAATTGTAATTCTTCAAAATGTCAGGTGAGTCTTTGTGAATAAATTGGCATATGCTTTATTTTTAAATGTGAATGCTATGACTGTTTTCCTTTCCATTTCTTTATTTCATTTTGGAGTTTTTAATTATTTACTATTTATTTGTTTATGCATATGATCATTACTATCTCTCTTTATCTGAAAAGAATTAAAAAAGGACTTATAATAGCACCTATGTGCTGACTGCCCTTTAATATATGTGGGGCAAATGAGGGCAAAGAAAAGTAATGGTAGGAAAGCAAGTCTGCAATGGAAGGTGGCAATAATTAACAAAGAGCCTGTGATGACATCCTGCCTTGGAAGAGGAGGGATGAAGGCAGAGCTTGCATTTTCTAGTAACTGATAAAAAGAAAAAAAATTCACCACATTTAAGGAATTTGTTTTTCTCTGAGATAAATATGAAATTGAGAATTTTCCCATAGTGAGTTGAGGGAGAAATTTCTTTAATCTGAACAAGAAGATCATGTGTAACATCTTGAAAATGACTCCAGTCCCTGTTTTTCAGCAATTCTTCTGACCTAGGTTACTTGTAGAAAGAATTCAGTAAAAATGTGGGCCACTGAAGGTATGTTCCAAAGTATCACTAACAAAACTGTGTGTAGCACCACTGCTTTCTACACTATTAAGTATGTATGAATGTATGTTTTAATTTATTTAGACATCCTTTCCAAAAAGGATTAGAAGAAAAATAAAATTCACTCTATCTATATATATCTATTTTCTCACATTGTATAGTAGGAAAAATAATTCTTGATGTTGTACAAGGAATTTACTCCTTACTATGTAAGTCAGCATCAGTTCAGCTAAATCATTAGTAAGAAAGTGCTTTGCTTTGATCACAAGCTCAATATAATTGCTTAGCTATTTTTAAACTATGTGCAGTAATGAAATTTATTCATAGTTTGGTGTCTACTATATGTCTAATCATGTTTTTATAAGAAATATGAATGTTTTCATATAATTACATTCCCTGATGCATATCAACAAGAATGAATGTATTTTGTTATCATATTATCATTTCCTTTGTGAGTCATGTCTACTCTCTTTATTCCAAGATGTAGCCCCCACAGCGCCTGAGCAGCCTTCAGATGAAATGAAAAACGAAGTAACATTGTCATATCCAAGGCCGGATGACGCTCCAGATTATAACTCTTATTTTGTACCAGGTGGGTTACCTACTGATGAGACCTATTTTTCCCTTCACCCCTATACAAAGGATTAAAGTGCTTGTTTAACTAAGTAATTAATTGAGTCAATAAATTAATTTTGAATGTTGATAGGGTGCCCATCATGTTTTCATAGGATTTACAAATTATTGGAAGGGAGTTGCACAGACGCTGATGAAATTCTCTATATTCCATTATGGAAATATGAATAGACTATTGTAAGGGAACAGAAAACAGTATCAAGTTTTGTTATGAAATTGTGAAAAGCCTTGTTTGAGGAAGTTAAGTTTTGTCTTCATGATAAGAACTTCACAGTCAAAGACAAAGGAGAAGAGACTGTGCATATAAAGAAGAATTATATGTCCACATGAAAATGGTCATGCAGGTTGGTGTGAAGCCTTCATATGACAAATGGCAGGAGGAGTCCAGAGAAATGGAAGTGAATGGCCTACAATGCTGATTAAGAGCTTGTTGTTCTAGCAGATATTTTTGTGAGTGCACTACTCATTGACAACTTACACACTTCCAGTATGAATTTGTTGGTTTTTAATAGTCATTTTGGAAAGCAAGTTTTGGAAAGAAAAACTGAAAACATTTCTGCTTAGAACTGAAACCAGACAAGGATGTCCACTATCGCCACTACTATTCACCATAGTGCTGGAAGTTCTAGCCAATACAGTCAAGCATGAAGAACGATATCAAATGTATCTAAATGGAGACAGAGGAGGTAAAGCTTTTCTCTGGCTGGTGATATGATCTTCTACTTAGAGAGTCCAAAAGACTCAACCACCAGACTACTGGAAGTGATAAGGAAATATAATAACATCTTGGGATATAAAATCAAAGTTCTCAAATCAGTGGCCTTCATATATGCCAACAGGTAAGCTCGGATTCAAATCAAAGACACTATTCCCATCTCAGTAGCTTAAAAGAAAAGGAAATCCCTTGGCATATACTTAAAAATGTGAAGGGTCACTACTGAGAGAACTATGAAACTCTGAGAAATGAAATAGCAGAAGACATTAACAAATTGAAGAACATACCATGCTCCTGGCTGGGAAAAATCAACATTGTTAAAAAGTCTGTACTACCCAAAGCAACCTACAGATTTATTGAAATTCCCATTAAAATACTAACATCATACTTTGAAGAACTAGAAAAAATGGTACTTCATTTGGTATGGAACCAGGAAAAAATGCAAAGCCAATGCAATTCCACAAAATAAAAACAAATCTTGAGGCATCATGTTACCTGACTTCAGATTATACTACAAGTCTGTAGTGATCAAAACATCATGGTATTGGCATAAAAATAGAGACAAAGACCTATAGAATAGAATCTAGAACCTAGAGATTAAACCAGCCTCATATTGCCATCTAATCTTCAGTAAACCAAACAGCAGCATACACCCAGTAAAAGAATCCCTATTTAATAAATTGTTCTGGGAGAATTGGTTAGCCACATGTAAAAGACAGAAACTGGACCTAGACATGCACTTCTCACCACTTACAAAAATTAACTTATGATGGATAAAAGATTTAAATCTAAGACACAAATTGATTTAAAAAAAAAAAACTCTAGAAGAGAGTGTGGGATAAACTCTTATGATATCGACCTTAAAAACTTTATGAAGAAGACATCATTGCCAATTGCAGCAATGACAAAAATAAATAAATGGGACCTGATTAAGTTAAAAATCTTCTGCACAGCTAAGGACACAGTCAACAAAGTTAATAGACAACCTTCACAATGGGAGAAGATTTTCACATGTTACGAATCTGACTGATAATCAAAATATAAAAGAAACTCAAGCAAACCAATAAGAAAAGAGCAAACTACCCCATCAATCAATGGGCAAGAGACATGAACAGTATCTTTTCCCAAGAGGATAGATCAGTGGTTCTCAACTTGCCTAATGTCGCGACCCTTTAACACAGTTCCTCATGTTGTGGTGACCCTCAACCATAAAATTATTTTTGTTGCTACTTCATAACTGTAATTTTGCTACTGATATGAATCAAAATGTAAATATCTGATATGCAGGGTGTATTTAGGCAACCCCTGTTAAAGGGTCATTCAAAACCCATAGGGGTCACGACCCACAAGTTGAGAACCGCTGGGACAGATGAATGGCCAACAAACATATGAAATCAGAGATTTTATCATCCCTAATCATCAGAGAAATGCAAATCAAAACCACTTTGAGGTATCACCTAATCCTAGTGAGAACAGCCCACCACATTGCAAAGTTCCAAAGCTGCAGATGCTGATGTTAGGTCTGGAAAGAGGGGAAAACTTTTGCACTGTTGGTGGGATGGCAAATTAATACGGCACATTTGGAGAGAAGTATGGAGAATCCTCAAAGAGGTAAAAGTAGACCTTCTGTTTGATCCTGCAATCCCATTACTAGGTATCTACCCAGAAGAAAAAAAAAATCATTTTGTCATAAGGACATTTGCACTTGAATGTTTATAGCCATACTCTATAATCATGCTTTATCTGACAATTTTTCTATATCGTACTTCTGTGACTCTTAACATGATGTACGTGATCTATCTTCTATTCACCAATCACCCTGTATCCAAGAACCTGGATTATACTAGATCAGAAACTATCACTTCTAAGAAGCAAGTACTGGGTATAAATCATGTTCTGCTCTTGTGGGAAATATATGCCTATTCTTCTCTACATTGACAGAGAAAATTAGCAAGAAGTAGAAATCTTTCAAGTTAAATGACAAGATAAATTGAAAACATGATCATACAGAGTGCACAACTAATGAATTCTCGGTTATAAAATAAGAGTAAAAATTTACTGTAATTGTCTTCTTGTGGCTGGACTCTATCCATACTTATGATGACCAATGCAAATTGTGTCTTTGTAATTCACAGTAAGAAACATGTGGTTGAAATATTTGTTTTAATGAATTCATTTAAATTCAATTACATAATATTTATGTTTATTAAGATACTTAATGTGTTCCTACCCAAAATGATTTTGTTTAAGCAAGAATAGTGCTTAAATGAAATAGCCAGGCATTGTGGTGGGCTGATGTAGCCCCAGCTACTTGCGAGGCTGAGGCAAGAGAATCACCAAGCCCAAGAGTTTTAGGTTGCTGTGAGCTGTGACACCACAGCATTCTACTGAGGGTAAGAAACTGAGACTCTGTCTCAAAAAAAAAAAAAAATGTTGATAAAGTAACCCTCATTATATATAGTCTATTTAAAGAGAAAATGGCATGATATTTTTGAAATAAAAATGATGAATTTTGTAAAAATAAAAAATGGATAATATTTGAGACTCAGACTTTATAAGGAAGTGTTTCCTACACCCATATTGGTAAGACAATGCTCTGTGAAAGTTCCTTACTATAATAATATAATTACACAAGGTAAGCATATGATGTTGGTTTAGTTTTGTTTTTCTGCAGAATCCATCATGATCCTTAATGGCAATTGCAAAGCTGAGAAGGGAATGTAACATACAAGTTTCCACTCATAATTTAATCATGTTTTTTTCCTTCTCTATTATACATACCTACATCAAATGTCATTCAATTATAAAACATTTTATATAATTTTTCATAGAAACACTAATCTATACTGAATAGCCCCAAGATTTAAATTGTAATTTTCTTTCTTACTTATTGATTCTCAAATTTTATAATAAAATTACATGATATTTAATCATAAACTCATTATAGTGATGTACTGACTAGTATTCTTAGATAATATATATGACTTTAATTTGCACTGTTGGTTTTAATAATGGTTTAAAAGACAGGGAGGACATCTGGTATCTAGTCCAATTTGGAACTCTAAAACACGAGTATTAAAAGGATTAAACTATATTGTTCCTGACAAAACTTAACCACATACTTTTCTCATTTATTTACAAAGACATTGTTACTTTTCTCTCACATAGCTATAATTTAACATTGTTTCTAGTACCATTATTTTTTCTTTGGTCACTGTATACTCTCATTCTCTATCAAGAACTCTGTGTGTTCTATCCTGTAAAACTGCTATTCTCAGTGTTCCTAGATCAACTCCCCTCTCCTTCCCTGCTCTGTCTCCCTCTCTCACCTCTCCCATTTACTCTTCCTTTTACATGCTGTTCTAAGTGATCTTAGTAACATCAATGTCTTTATTTGCCTTTAGTCATTTATGAGCCTCATATCCCCATTCCATATTAGTCTGCTGTGCTCTGAACTTGCATTTCTAATGGCCTACAGACTGCTTCCCCTGGATAACCACTAGACATTATCACATATTATACACACACACACACATACATATATAACCCTAAGGAATAAACACACACACACGTATGCACACACAATATTAATCAATAAGCTGAGTTTAGTAGTGTGGTAGGATACAAGATCAATATACCAAGATCCAATTGTATTATTACGCAATAAGAATGAATGATCTGAAAAAGAAAGCAAAAGTACAGTTCCACAGATAGTGACAACAAAAAATGACAAAGTACTCAATTATTACTCAGTTTAATAAAGGAAGTATAAGGCTTGCATAATAACAAACATTGCTCAAAGAGATTAATGAAGACTTAAATAAATGGGAAAGTATTTCCATAGATTTGAAAAGTAAATAGTGTTAAATAATGATTCCCCTCAAGTTGCTTACAGTTTTAGGGCAATTCTTATAACTTTTTTAGTGGTATTTATAGTATATATAAAGAAATTGACAAGCTCGTTTTCAAGTTCATATGGAAATATAAAGGACATAGTATAGCAAAAACAACCTTGAAAAAAGAATTTGGAGAACAAACATGTCCCAATTTCCAAACTTGCTTCAAAGCTTTAGTAGTTGATACCACACAGTTATCACCGGCACAGGGATAACCATGTGGACCAGTGTGATAGAAACCAGAGCCCAGAAATAAACTCAAACATATATAATTCAATTGACATGCAAAAAAAGTGAAAAAATAATTCAATAGAAAAAGAATAGTCTTAGCAACAAATGGTGCTGATACAAATGAATATCAACATACAGAAGAATGGATTTGAAACCCTGTGACATGCTAGACACATGAATGTACTCAAAACGGATCAAAGACCTACGTACAAGTGTGAAAACTATAAAACCTCTAGAAGAGGATATAGGGGTATGTATTCACAACCATGGATTAAACAGTGGTTTCTCAGATACAATACGTAAAGCATAAGCATAAGAAAAATAGATAAATTAAACTTTATAAAAATTTAAAACTTTTTGTGTCAATATACACTACCAAGAAAGAGAAAAGACAGTTTACAGACTAAGATAAAATACTTGCAAATCATCTATCTGGCAAGGGACTTTAATTTTGTTTATATAGAGAATATTTATAATTCAACAATAAAAGACAAATGATACAGTTTTAAAGTAGGCAAAGGATTAGATAGGTGTTTCTTCAAAGAGGATATACAGATGGTCAAAAAGCATATGAGCAGATAGTGAACATCATTAATCATCAGGAAAATGACCATCAAAATCAAAATAAGGTACCCCTCATATCTAAGAAGAGGACTAAAAAGACAGCTAATAACATGTCCTCTGTCACCATTACTGTTCAACATAGTGCTGGAAGTTCTAGCCAATACAATTAGGCAAGACAAGAAAATAAAGGGCATCCAAATGGGAGCAGAGGAGGTCAAACTCTCCCTCTTTGCTGGTGATATGATCTTATACTTAGAGTACCCTAAAGACTCAACCACAAGACTCCTGGAAGTCATCAAAAAATACAGTAATGTCTCAGGATATAAAATCAATGTTCACAAGTCAGTTGCCTTTGTATACGCGAACATCAGCCAAGATGAGAGGTTAATTAAGGACACAACTCACTTCACCATAGCCCTAAAGAAAATGAAATACTTAGGAATACACCTAACAAAAGAGGTGAAGGACCACTATAAAGAAAATTATGAAGCCCTAAGAAAGGAAATAGCAGAGGACTTTAACAAATGGAAGAACATATACATGCTCATGACAGGGAAGAATCAAGTTCTGGTGGAGGAGATGGGAAAAACAGAACTTTTATACATATCAGATAGGGTTATAAAGTGGTCATCTCACCCTGGAAAACAATTTGGCAGTTACTCCAAAAGTTAAACATGGAGGTGCCAATTACCTCAGCCAATTTCACTACTATTTAGAGAATGAAAACATGTGTCCACATGAAAATTTGTATATGGATGATCACAGGACTGTTACTTTGAATAGCCAAGAGTGAAAACACCCCAAGTATTTACCAGCTGATTAAAGCATACATAAAATTTGTTATACCCACACAATAGAATATTACTCACCCATGAAAAGGAATGAAGTACTTATGTGTGCTACAACACAGAGGACTCTTGGAGACATGCTAAATGAAAGAAAGAAGATATGAAGGCTAAATGGCGTGAGGTTTTATTTATGAAATGTGTAGATTAGGGAGTGATTTCCAGGGACTGGACGGAGGAAGTAATGGGAATAGCTATTAATGGTTGTAGGTGATCTTTCTGGTATGATGCAACTTATGGATTTAGATTGTGGTTGTACAATCTTAAGAATATACTAAAAAGTGGAATAGTACATTTTAAAAAACAATCAATGAAAGTAGATATTTTGCTTCTGTGCCAAGCACAGTAGCTCACACTTGTAATTCCAGCATTCTGGGAGGCTGAGGCTGGTCGATCACCTGAGCTCAGTAATTCGAGACCAGTCTGAGCAAGAGCAAGACCCCCGTCTCTAAAATTAGCAGGACGTTGTGACATGTGCCTGTAAGTCCCAGTTACTGGTAGGCTGAGGCAAGAGAATCACTTCAGCCCAAGAGTTTGAGGTTGCTGTGAGCTACAGATGTCACAGTGCTCTACCCAGGGTGACAAAGTGAGACCATTTCAAAAAATAAATAAATAAATAAATAAATAAGTAAAGATGTTTTGCTTCTTATATTTTTGACATTGAGATTCTTATTCCACAGATTAGAATAAGGTTCAGGAATTTGTGGTTTTATTACAAACTATAGATTATTTTTAAGCATTTACTATGTTGAACCACAATTTAAGAAAATGCATTTTCAAATGGTTTTCCCCTAAATTTGAAAGTAGCAAATTTAAATACCCACCTTTGAAATCTACCAAATCTCGTTCCGTTTTGTCAAACTCCTTTCATGACTAGACACCAAAGCTTCA
This sequence comes from Loris lydekkerianus, assembly GCA_963574355.1. Classification (NCBI taxonomy): domain Eukaryota; kingdom Metazoa; phylum Chordata; class Mammalia; order Primates; family Lorisidae; genus Loris; species Loris lydekkerianus. The sequence goes on along the minus strand of CAUYPK010093695.1, from coordinate 19,981 downwards.
GCAGATTTTGTAGATCAGGTCTTAGCTAGGATATAATATAAGCTAATATAAAGTTGTATTTAATTTTAACGAAAGTATTATAGATGTTTAGTAGGACAACTCTGTCTTTGGGCTCCACATTCATGGATTTAATCAATCAAGGATAGAAAATGTTCGGGAAAAAAAATAAAAAACAGTGAAACTACTTACATAGATTTAAGGATATGAGAAGCTGTGTATGGCTTATACGCAAACACTACACCCTTTTCTATAGGAGGTCCTGGGACCAATCCCCCATGAATGCTGAAGAGTGATGGTATATTTATAACACAAAATAGCTTGACTTATGTGATGTATTTTTGTTTTTAACTGAAAGACTTTCCACAAGACAGTCTCTTAAAAAATCTCTATAGGAAGAGGCAAGCCTTTTTTAATCTGAGTCTGGCCTTCCTGGCAATTCACAGAAAAGTACATGTGGGCCATTTGTGACTCTACCACTCACAGGATTTCAGTTAGGGCTAAAACCTTAGGAATCATTTAGAACCTTTAGCAAATCTCTCAGTAGACAACAAGGGCCCATTTACTTGCATATTTTATTTAATGAATTCTAAAACCCTAGAAAGCAAAGTAAAATTGAAAAAAATGTTTAAAGTTCAAAATTATTTAAAAAACTCTTGGTAACTAGAGGTATGTCTGAGCAGCATAGGCTTCTTATATATACTGCTGGCAATGCTTGAATTTTAAAAAATAGGATTGTCAATTCAGAGTTACCACTGCTTTTCTTGAGACCTTGATAAAAAAGACATCCTAAAGTCAATCATTAGTTGTTGTGTGCAAATTCATTATTATGAATACTCTTCCTAAAACATTACAAAAAATTATATTTATTTTTTTAATCCAGATCACCTGAATGATGGGTTATTATTTATGAGATCTCTGGAAGTATTCGGTTTTTGTTTTGTTTTGTTTTGTTTTTTTATTTTTTCTGAGACAGTCTCACTTTTTCTCCCTCAGTAGAGTGCCATGATGTCATTACAGCTCACAACAACCTCAAACTCTTGGGCTCAAGAGATCCTCTTGCCTCAGCCTCCCAAGTAGCTGGGCCTATAGGGGGCCTACCACAATGCCCAGCTACCTTTAGAGAAAGGGTCACACTCTTGCTCAGGCTGGTCAAGAACTCCTGAGCTCAAGCATTCCACTCACCTCAGCCTCTGAGAGTGCTAGAATTACAGGTGTGAGCCACTGGACCCGGCCTAGATCTCTATAAGTAAAGTGGGGAGAAATATTGGAATGTTAAGTGCCATAGACTGAATGTTTATGTCCCCCCAAAATTTACTTATTGAAGCCCTAATGTGCTGGTCTTTGGAAGTGAGACCCTTCAGAGGGAATCAGAATGAGAGAGTGGAGCCTCATCGTGAAATTGGTCGCCTTATAGGAGGAGACATGAGAGAGATAACCTGTCTGTCCACTGAGTGAGGACACAGCAAGACCTGTCTGTCCCCTGAGGGAGGACACAGCAAGATGATGGCTGTTTTCAAACGTGGAACAGAGTCTCACCACCTGACACTCTAGCATTTGATCTTGGACTTCCCAGAACTGTAGGAAAGACATGCTTGCTTGGGTTTTTAAAAATCTACTCAGTCTATGGTATTTTCCTGTAGTGGTCCCAGCTACTAAAACAATATACTTACGAAATAGAATCTAAGAAACATCAGGATTGAGGACCAGCCTAAGACTTTGGTAATGAAGGTACAGAAGAGTGAGTGAATCAAGGTGCTGAAAATGGTTATTAAAAGTGCCTCTTTGACATAAAATAGACATTACTGACTTTGTCACCTTAAAAAGTAACAAACATAATAAAACATTTTACAATAGTAATTATACGCTAAGCCTTGCAGTAATCGCACTACCACCTGAAGTAAGTTTATTATCTCCACAGAAAGAACCCAATGCATTAAGAAGCTACTGTGTCATTTCATCTTTCAGACCTTATTTCTGCACTTCTGGAATGAGAATAATTGTCAAAGTTTTAAGAGGCTTAAAGGAATTCTAATATGAATGGAACCCCCTTAATACCTTGTTGGTACGTGGTACACACTCAGAAAATTGTTGGTACATGGTACACACTCAGAACATTTCTTATATATTATATTTTTAACATATTAGTTTTGCATTAAGATGAAATGGATCACACATCCATTTAATCATCCATTTCATTTGGATGTTGCGTGATCCATTTCATCTTAATGTAGAAATAATATGTTTAAAATATAATATACAATAAATTATAAGTTATAAAGTTATAAATTATAAATTAAAATGTATATTAGTATAATTTAACATTATAATATAATTTTTAAAATGTGTAACACTTCCATTTGTTTTGAACACAGGACCACCAGGACCAGCTGTCCCTCCACCTGCAGGCTACCCAGGAGGCTTGCCTATGGGATACTATGGTCCACAGCAGCCCAGTACCTTCCCCTTGGGCCAGCCAACTGAACCTATCCTGTATCCACCTGGCAGATACCCTATGCCTAATCAGCCTGTTGCAGTTGCTTGGATGCCAGGGCCACCTCCTGTGCCAAACTGCCCTCCAGGTCTGGAATACTTAACTCAGGTACCCCATGCACATGCAAATTATTTTCTTATGAAGTATGACCACAGGGACCTGACAGGAAGAGAAAAGAAGCCGGACAAAAGTTAATAAAAGACATGAATCAGTGATGAGATGTGCCTAGTTTGTGAAACTGTAAGAATGGAAAGAGTAATTTCAGGAATGTGAAGGAGAAGGATAGTGATGTCAGTGGGATAAGTGATTTTCGTAAGAATTTGTGGTGAGATTTAAGGCATTCAAGACGTTTTCTTGAAAGAAACTAGAAAAATAGAAATAAGAAATAGCATCAATGACAGTAACATGTGTCATTTACTTAAAAGCAAAGACTCAACATGAAGAAAAGCAACATGAAAATAACAAAACACATGGCAGCAGGTGAACTACTGAGTACCTTACTCTGTTGCTTTTCTTCCCCACCTATAATTTTCCTGTATCACTCCTGCAACCTTCAAAAACATCAATATAAGTAAAAATAAGGGAGCTGGCAGGGATATGACCTTAGGGGATGTTCCAGAGACTCTCTTCCCCTAACAGAGTGACTCTCTAGTTTCCATGAATAGAAATATTCTGGAGCTGCAGGGATAACCAGATCAGAACCAGGGCAATAGGAAAAGTTCAGAAACCCATGCCAGAAATTCCAAAACCCTCCTTAACAACAATAAAATAAAGTTAGTACAGTAGTGCTCCCTCATCTGCAGTTTCTGTTTCCATAGTTTCTGTTACCTGTGGTCAACCCCACTCTGAAAGTACTACTTGGAAAATTCCAGAAATAAACAATTCATAAGTTTTAAAGTTCAATGATTGTTAGCTTTTTTTTAGCAATAAAGTGTTTTAATTAAGGTGTATACATTTTTTTAGACGTAATGTTATCCCACATTTAACTCACTATAGTATAGGTTGAACATTTTTACATTCAATGAAAAACCAAACAATTCGTGTGACTAGTGTTTTTCAATACTTGCTCGAGAGCACCGGACTGGAACTGAACCTAAAATATCCCATGTTATGCCTGCAATGAATATTTTTACTTTTCCATTCTATATTTTAATATCCTAAACTTGTGAAAGGAACTTTAACTACTTTGTTAGCAACTTCTGATATTTTATCAGACATGTTTCGACCCCCTTACCCGAATGTGTTTCCAAACAGGAAAAATTTTTAAATAAGCATGATTATGTCCTTAGTTATTAACCACACCACAAAAGATTTATGTTTAGTTATTTTTAATTTCATTTATCATCACATTTATATATTTTTTCATTAATTAACATATTCAACCAATATTTGGTGAAATATGTTATTTCATGCATTGTTCTGGGCCTAGGGATTAGGAATGGTCTAATGGTCTACATAATCTAAAATTATGTGAATATGCTCAGTGTGTCCTCAGGAAAGTTTTTTTTCTCTTCTAGAATGTTCTCACATATATAATAGATGATGGGTCCATCAGACTATTCATCTTTAGGGTAATTCCTAAGTAGAAATACTATGTAGACATTTCCCTAATGGTATTGCCAAAATCCCTTCTCATGTGTTACCACCTAAGAATCTTTGCTTTCCCTTCCCCTCCTCTAGTCACGTGCTCCTGCCCTCTTGGGCCCTCCCCTTGTTAACATGTGCATTTGGGGAAGACCTTGGCATTAGTAGCACAAGTCGGTGTGTTAACGTGTTCCATATGTACTTGTGAAATAATATAAAACTGGACACAGCATGTGGGATTCATCCTGGAGATTCCTTCTCTGTGGTTGGTCCATGTTAAGTCCTCTCTAAGGACTGTATGTCAGAGAGACAGGTGAGTCAGGACTGATCTAGGAACAATCTGTGTTCCTAAGAACACCTCCCTCAGGACTGTATGTCAGACAGATGGGTGAGTAGGGACTGGTGGGGGAGCAATCTGTGTAGGCACGGCTTCATTTTTAGCGGTTGTGGGTCACGACCCCTTTGCAACAATGAAAATATATCGTGGCATAAAAATACATCGCAGTATTATGCTAGTACTGCACAAGTACATGTTTTTCTGATATATCAGGCAATGGTTTGTTAAAGTGGAACTGGAGGAAAGTGTCTTATGTGGACAGCTCTGCTAATATCAATATAATCAGATGCAAATAAGCTAACTTCAGTTTGTAAAGTTCTTTGGATTATACTAAAATTCAAAAAAGATATTTAGTATCCATTCTCTATTTCCATTCTATATTTTAATATTCTAGAGTTGTAAAAGGAACTTTGACCATTTTGTATTAATCTCATCAACTTCTTTTCTATTGATAGTTTAATTTAATTTTGTTATTTCTCTTTTCTAATTATTGTTTTCTATCCCAACAGTTGGACAAAATACATGTTTTCCAGCATTTTAAGCCTCTGAAAAGTACGTATAATGTTTGAAATGATCAACAGTGTTCTCAAGAGGTGAAAATTGGCATTATACAATACCTAGTTCCTTCTTTATATTGATCATTTTCAGTGGTTCAAAGAGAAAAATCTATGCACCATAAATTTTGTCTGTAGAGAATAAGGAAACAAATTATTATTTTTTTAATTTTAAATCATAGCTGTGTACATTAATGCAATCGTGGGGCACCATACACTGGTTTTATAAACAGTTTGACACATTTTCATCACACTGGTTAACATAGCCTTCCTGGCATTTTCATAGTTATTGTATTAAGACAATTATATTCTACATTTACTAAGTTTCACATGTACCCTTGTAAGATGCACCGCAGGTGTAATCCCACCAATCACCCTCCCTCTGCCCATCCTCCTCCCTCCCTCTGCCCCTTCCCCATATTCTTAGAATAACCAGAATCCACAGAGAACTCAAAGGTATAAGCAAGAAAAGAACAAGTGATCCCATTTCAGGCTGGGCAAGGGACTTAAAGAGAAACTTCTCTGAAGAAGACAGGCACACGGCCTACAGACAAATGAAAAAATGCTCATCAGAGAAATGCAAATCAAAACTACCTTGAGATACCATCTAACTCCAGTAAGATTAGCCCATATCACAAAATCCCAAGACCAGAAACAAATTGCTTTGTATGATTTTATTTATCTATCTATCATATAATCTAAAGCTTTGGACTTTGAGCATACATTTTATTTGGTGCACCTCCACCCTTTACCTTTTATTTCTGCTCCATATTCATCTTTCATAGATGAGTAAAAGAAGGAGCTGAGATACTAACTGAGTTAGCTGGGGGGACACAGTCAGCTAATCAGTGCCAGAGCTGGAAACAGAATCTGAACTGCTGAATTCTAATTTGGTGCCCTTTCTTTGGAAGTAGGAAGAAACTATCACAGTCAGAATCATGCCTGTTTTCCGGTCAGCTTTACAGGAGTACTGCCCTGTGCTGTGCTACCTGCACACATTTCTTTTCCCATGATGTAGGGCCTTTGACTTATCTTGGTGTGTTTTCTTATTATTTGCAAATAATGATGATCTTAGTCATTCTACCATATTTTGTGAGCAGATGAATTAGTAGTCCAATGTATAATTTCATATACATGACTTCATAGTTAAAGCTTTCTAATTTCATATACTCCAGGAATATTGTTTCGATCTTTCCTTTTGTGTAGAAAAGTTTCTTTGATTTTGTTAGTTTTTAAAAAACATTTTCACAATATTTGTGGGTGCATTTTGTTTACATATTTTGTTTTTGTGCAGATTGAGTCAGTTATAAGTGTACCTTTCATCCTGATAGTGTGCACTGTGCACTGTTCACCCAGTAGGTGTGAATTTACCCATCCTTTCCCTCCAGCTTGATATTTTCACTGAGATTTGCCTCCAGGTGTGCACTTAAGTGCTGACCAATTCACTTTGGTATTGCCTACCTGTGTTTGTTTCTCATTTTGTGATGTGTCACTTAGAAGAATGGTTGCCAGTTCCATCCAGGTTTTCACAAAATATACTAGATTGGACTTTTTATAACTGAGTAGTTCTCCATGGTATGCATATACTATATTTATTCAATCCATTCACATATTGGTGAGTACTTGGGTTGTTTCTATGTCTTTGCAATAGTGAATTGTCCTGCTGTAAACATTTGAGTGCCTGTGTCCTTTTTATAAAATGACCTTTTTTCTTTGGGTATATAGCCAGCAGTGGAATTGCTGGATCCAATGGTAGGTCTACTCTAATTTCTTTGAGGTATCTGAATACAGTTTTCCATAGAGGTTGCACTAGTTTGCAGTCCCACTGACAGGGCATAAGAGTTCCTTTTTCTCCACATCCACGCCAGTGTCTGTTGTTTTAGGACTTCATATGAGCCATTCTCATTGGAAAAGTGATATCTCATTGTTTTGATTTGCATTTCCCTAATGATTAGAGACACTGGACAATTTTTCAGAAATTTTTTGCCCATTAGCACACATCCTCAATGAACTTCTTAAAAGAAATGATGGGCATTTCCCAAGTTACTTACTTTTGAAGCACATGGATTTTCGGGGTGTTCTCATAGGTTATATATATTTCACTTGAAGTTTTAAACATTATTTTGCTTTAAACACCCCTAATAATATTAAACAGGAACTTCTTGAGGCCCATTTTAACTGGTTCTAATTTAAGACGACATTCTCATTATCTTTTATAGTGATAATAAATTTTGAAGCCAATAATAGATATGATGTCAAAAACAACTCAAACCAAATGGTTTACATTGTAAATGAAGACACAGATGAGTCTACGAGGAACACTTATCACTCACTGAGGCCCTTCGTCCTCCGGGTCACCGACTGCATGGACCGAGAAATCATGACAATGCAGAGACCTTTCAGATGCTCCTGCTGTTGCTGCTGCTGCCCCTCAGCGAGGCAAGAGGTCAGAGAACACAAGTGTAACCCATTGCTGCTTCCTTATCCCACTCTTCATGGCTTGTTGGGCTCCTTTCAAAATTACACAGGAGCAATTTTCACTGGCCTTGCCGGTTAAATGGAAAAAAGTGGGGAGAGAGAAAGCGAAACTGTCTCACCTAAGGAAACTCACAGAGGGCTTTCCTTGTGAGTTCGTACTCTTCACATGTGGGTTGGTGGGTCAAGCACAAAGTAGGGTTGTTCACACAATTTATGAGATTGACGGTAGTCACATACATTTATGCAAATATACCTACATAGCCAGGTAAACATAAACATACTTTTAGAATTATTAGGGATTTTTGATAACTTTACTGACCTGTGTTAATCCACATCTTTCTGTGGATAAAGAGTGACTCAAAAAGATTAAGGGCCATAGGGGTGGCACGCTTGACAGTAGATGGCAAATGTGCTGAGTTATAGTTTGGTTTCTCTTTTATTATCTGTTCAGTTCAAGGAAAGTTATTTGCTCAAGGGAAAATAAAAGCACTTTTAGAGAGAGGTTAACCAGAGTTTGAATCCTAGATATGCCACCTACTACATTTGTATGAATTTCTTAATCTTTTTGAGGTTTAGTGTTCTTATTCATAAACTGGGTAGAACAATACCTCATAGGATTACTAGGATATTGAAATGACATTTTAAATAAAGGCTTTTACAAAATATCAGTTTATTTACAGCTCTCTCTGTGCCTTAGTTTATCTATAGAGCAGAGGTAATAAAAGTGTCCATCTGATAGTACAATTGTTGCAAGGTAAAGTGAGTTCCTTAGCACAGTGCCTGGTAAAGAGAACATGCATAGAACTCCGTTAATATGCTCTCTTGTTCTCAAGCATCTTACTCCTTGGTCATTACTGTTTTTGTAATAACAGCCTCCTAGTTGAAGTGAATCTCTATTTCTTGTCCTCAACCCTTTTAGATATAGCAGGCATTTTTCTTCATATTTGTGAATTGGGAATTTTTTTTTTCGTCAAAGCCCATGATAGCATAATAGAAATCAAAGTTGCAAATTAGTCCAATTTTTGAAGTTTTATCCCATAATTTTATCTAGATTTTCTTCCATCTCTTCAATTTTACTTGTGTTCATTTGTGGGTGTATAGTTTGTGCAGTTTTATCAGTTGAGTCCATTTCTGAATCAATTATCAATTCCATCATTTGTTAGATGAAATGCAGTTTTATCAATCGTATGCCACTGTAATACAAACACCAAACTATTCCACCATCACAAAAATCCCCTTTTATTCTTTACCCACTTTCCCGTTTCCTCTTCATCCCTAACCCCTAGTAACCACTAACCTGTTCTTCATCCTATAATTTTGTCATTTCAAGAATGTTATATAAACAGAATCATATATGTAATTATCCAGTGTAATTACTTTGATGTTCAGACAGGTTGTTACACAGACCAGTGTTCATTCCTTTGTATGTCTGAGGAGTATTGCATGGTATATTTTTAAAAGTAATTTATTTTTGAAAATTCTGATTTTATCTCTTAGGCTTCACATCCTAGAAGCTATCAGCTATAGGTAGCTATCAAATGTGTATGTTTGTATATAGGTGTGAATTTATATGTATGAACAATCATATCTTTATCTGACAATTCCTGAAGGCCCTATTTCCTGTGTAATCCTTTCTGCAATTTCTTAGGAGTATATGTGACACCAGATAAATAGTCAATAAAATTGTACTTGGGCTTTTAATGTATAATTTAATCATCATGAATCTTTTTTAAAATTCAGATTAATTTGAGAGTAGAAATGATTTGGTTACATGGTTTGTGTTTCTAAGGTGAAGTTCAAGTTGTTGTTGAGCATTTCATCCAGGGGGTGTGCTGTCACCCTCACCATGTGCCCATCAGGTGAGAGCGTTCCAATCCCCTTTCCTTCTCCCCTTTTCCCTTTCCCTCTTTCCTCCTCCCCCCACATGAACATACCTGTGTTATTATCTTGTAAGGGCATGGAGCTGTTTTTCTATTGCTTTCATATTAGTGTTGAGTAGATTGGATCTTGCATTTCCATTCTTGTGGTACTTTACTAAGAAGAATGTGTTTCAACTCCATCCATGTAAATGTAAAAGATATAAGGCCACCATCTTTTTTATGGCTGAGTAGTATTCCAGGGTATACATATACCACAGTTCATCAATCCCTTCTGTGTTGATGGGTGCTTGTATTGCTTCCATGTCTTGGTAGTTATGAATTGAGCTGCCAATGTCCTTGTGATATAATAGTTTATTTTCTTCCAGGTAGCAACCTAATAATGGAATTGCATGAGCAAGTGGAAGGTCTGCATTCACTCTTAGAGGATTCTCCATGCTTCTTTCTGTAGAGGTTGTATTAGCTAGTAATTCCACCAACAGTATAGAAGTGTTCTCTTCATCCATGCCAACATGCACAGCTTTGAGATTTTTGTCATTTGGGCTGTTCTCACTGGAGTTAGGTGATAACTCAGGGTGGGTTTGACTTGCATTTCTTTGATGATGAAGGACAGTGAGCATTCTTTCATGTGTTTATTGGCCATTCTTCTGTCTTCTTTGGAGAAGGTTCTGTTCAGGTCTCTTGCCCAGTGCTAGATAGAATTGTTTGTTCTTTTTTTGGTGATTAATTTTAAGTTTTCTGTAGATTCTAGTTCCCAACTCTTTGTCAGATTCATAACATATATCATAATGCAAATATCTTTTACCACTTTGATGGTTGTCTGTTTGTTTTGATTATTGTGTCCTAAGCTGTGCAGAAGCTGTTTAGCTTAATTAACTCCAATTTTTAAAATTTTTGCTGTTGTTGCCATTGCCAGTGCTGTCTTCTTCATAAAATATTTCCCCAGACTGATATCATCTGTAGTTTTTCTGATGCTTTCCTCTAGGGTTTTTACTGTCCCCTGTTTTAGATTTAAATCTGTTATCTATTATGAGTCATTGTTTTATGGAATATACTATTATAATATTCATTGAAATATTCTGCTTCTACAGACTATCAACCAAACTAATTGAACTCCATCTGCTTTCATAAACTAAATTTTAAACATACAGGTCTATGCAAATTATTATATCAATTATCAGATGAAATATATCTATACAAACTACCCATAATATGATTGATCCAGTATACCATTTCCCTAATGACTACAATTTCCAGATTTATTATTTCCTTTTCATACTAAGCATTACTAAAAACACAAAAGTCCACAAGTGTGTTGTTAGTTATCATATAAAGACATATTTGGTTAAATCAAAGAAACAGTACATGGCACAGTGTGGCTATTCACCTTATCATTAATCTTTTTTTTTAACTGAACAGAGAAATACATTTCTACAATAATTGTTGAGAGTTCAATATCTCACTTTCAATAATGGATAGATAAGTGAGAAAATAAAAGGACTTTCTAAGACAATAAACCAACTAGATCTGACTAGTATTGGCTTAATACAATAAAGACCTGACTAGTTGGTTTACTGTATTATTACCAAAAAATGATGAGTCATTTTTTTAATGACTCATCATATTTTGTAAGTGGTAGGAGGTACAGGGTAGTTTCATTCTTTTACATATGGTTAACCAGTTATCCCAGCACCGTTTATTTAATAGGGATTCTTTTCTCCAGTGTATGTTTTTGTTTGGTTTATTGTAGATCAGATAGTTGTAAGAGGCTGGTTTCTTTCTCTGGTTTTCAATTCTGTTACATAGTTCTGTTTCTCTATTTTTGTGCCAATGCCATGCTGTTTTGATCACTGGTGTCTCTAGATTTGTTTTAATTGCAAAGGATTGCCTTGGCTATATGGTTTCTTTTCTGGTTTCATACAAAGCAAAAAACTATTTTTTTAATGTTCTTCAAAGTATGATGTTGGTATTTGAATGGCGAGTGCATGAAATCTGTAGAATGCTTTAGACATTTTAACATGTTGATTCTTCCCAGCCAAGCGTACGGCAGTTCTCCCATTTGTTATGTCTTCTGCCGTTGCTTTTCTCAGGGTTTCATGGTTCCCTCTGTAGAGATCCTTTACCTCTCTTGTTCAATATATCTCTAGTTGTTTCATTTTCTTTGAAACTACCGTGAAGGGTATTACATCCTTGATTTTCTTCTCAGCTTGATAGTTATTGGCATATACAAATGCTACTGATTTTTGGATGTTTATTTTATACCCTAGGATGTTATTGTATTACTTGATCACTTTCAGAAGTCTTGTGTTTGAGTCTCTGGGATTTTCTACGTTTAAAATCATATCATTGGCAAAGGGTGTTTGACCTACTCTGGCCCCATTTGAATGCCAGTAATATCCTTCTATTCCTTGACTGCATTGGCTAAAACTCCCAGCAGTATGTTGAATAATCGCAGTGTAGTGGACATCCTTGTTTGGATCCAGTTCCAAGTGGCAATGCTTTCAGCTTTATTCCATTCACTATGATTTCGGCTGTGAGTTTGTCATAGATGGCTTCTGTGAGTTGTAGATATGTCCCCTGTATGCCTAATTTCTTAAGTTTTCTTATCATAAAAGGGTGCTCGATTTTATTGAATGCTTTTTCTGCTTCTCTTGAGAGGATCATGTGGTCTTTGTTTTTGCTTCTATTTATCTAATGAATTACATTTACAGATTTACATTTGCTAAATCAGCCTTGCATCTCTGGGATAAAACTTACTTGATCATGATGTGTAATTTTTTTTTTAATGTGTAGGTATAATCTATTGGCTAAAATTTTGTTGAGTATTTTTGCAGTGATATTCATTAGTGAAATTGATCCATAGTTCTTTTTAGTTGAATCGTTTCCTGGTTTTGGTTTCAGGGGGATGTTTCCTTCAGAAAATGTGTTGGGGAAGTTTTTTTTCTTCTCAGTGTTTTGGAATAGTTTCTGCTGTGTGCGTAATACCGTAATACCACTCCTTTGAATGTTTGATAGAATTCTGGTATGATGCCTTCGGGTCCTGAGCTGCTGCTTCTTTGTTTTGGAGGGTTTTTTGTTGTTGTTGTTATTGTTTGTTTTTGTTTTTGTTTTTTCAGGAGCTTTTTGGTTATTTCTTCAAATTTGGTGCTTGCTATTGGTCTGTTCAAGAGACCTGTTTTCCTGGTTAAGTCTAGGAAAAGGGTGTGATTCCAGGAATTTGTCCATTTCCTCCACATTGTCACATTTCTGGACATAGAGTTTTTATAGTAATCAGATATGATCTCTGGCATCTCTGTGGCATCTGTGTTTCCCCTTTTTCATTTTTGATTGAGGATATTAAAAATCTTATTTTTCTGTTTCTAGTTAATCTGGTCAAAGATTTATCAATTTTGTTTATCTTTTCAAAGAACCAACATTTCATTTTGCTAATTTTCTCAATAATGCCTTTGTATTCATTTTCATTTATTTCTGCTTTAATTTTTTTTATTTTCTTCTATGCAAATCATTTGTTAATTTTTAAATAAGATGTTAATTCTTCACAAATGCATATTATAAAAATAATTAGCTAAATAGGACAGTGAGCAAAATTTTAAAAAACTCTCTCACTTATACCTATAAGCACACTTTGTTCTTTTCATAATGTACCATTTTCAGAGTACATCTTTTCTCTCTTGTGTTGTTATAATTGTTGTATCTAAGATGTCACTTTTACCCAATTTGAAATCTGAGAAATTAGCTTGTTACTATTTGATTTATTGTGTCAGAAGACATGTGGACCCTAGATCAAAGACTAAGGGTATTAAAACTACATAGCAAGCAGCCTGAACCTCAGTATGTTTCTGTAGGTTCATTGTGTAGGTTCATTAACACAGAGGAGCCCAGGTGATGTACCTTAGAGATACTATACTTGGACAACTGGCTATAATACAACATGCATCAATTAAGCCTGCTATTTATCTCAAAGGAAATGTGACCTTATGAAAGCCTTGTGAAAGCTTTGTGAAAGCCTTGTGAAAGCTCACTGAAATACATTCATTAAGAATGAATGGTTTGGGTAAAATGGAAGATGTTCTCTCTTAGTAATAATTTCCTTACTCTCAGGTGATTAGAAATACATCTACATAGTGTATCTGTGTGTACGTGTATACATGTGATGTAATATTCTAACCTCTGATGCTAATTATTTGCAGATGGAGGTGCAATGTCCCCCTGGTGTTACCCTTGGCTTTGTTAAACAGGATTGGAGTTTGTGCCGGGCAGTTTACAGCATCCAAAATGAAAAGAAAGAGAATGAGATGAGAGTGCGGGGACCATGCATACTCAATGACAGTGGTTCAGACTCTGTTTATGAGGTGAATATATGTAAATGTGATTTCTTGGCTATATTTTTTTCTACATGTGCTAAGAGACTTCAGAATGATCCGGTTTTAGACTCTTTTTTTTTTTTTCCATTGAATAAATGAATGAATGAATAAAGTAGCATGAGGAAAGAATTCTCTAACCAGTTGGTATATAAGGATTTTAAAATTATTATTAGTGGATTGCTTGTTGTTTTTGAAAATGTGAGTTCCTCTTTTATGATTTCAGTGCCTGATAAAAATAAAAAGAAGCCATTTACAAAACTACACCTTCTGAGAATGAACAGCCTGATATAATTTATTTATTAAACTTTTGACTATATTAAATTAACAATTTTGTCCAAAGATTTCCAGGATAGGATTATAGATAGGTTATGGGGAATGCAAGTGCACAACACGTCACAAGACATATAAAGCACTCGCAAGGTTATGCAAATTCCTTATTTCTATGATAGAAATCTGTCAGTATCCTCAAGAAATAGGATAACACTGGTAGCGTGGAAAACTTATAATAGGTTATAACATTTTCTCAAGAAAGAGAAAAGTCCTTTTCTTTTCTTTTATCTCAATGATTACAAAATGTTCATTATCCTATGAACCTGAGAAAAGAAATGCCTAGGAATATTTCCTAGATTTCTTTAAAAAATCAAGGTATTTCTGAATACCTTGCAATATCAGTAAGACTCATCATCTACTAAAATTGTTTATTTGAATGTTTTCTATGATACCCAATAGACCTTTTTTAGTTCTCATTTTATATGATTATATCATTAAGTATTGCCTATTCAAAGACCAATACAGGTGACCCAAGTGCCAGGACAAGCTGTGTGCGATCATTCCCACTGTCAAGTGACCGTAGAAGTTGGTATTTGGATGTTTTCCCTGTGAAACATGTCAGGTCCCCCTTTTATAAACTGAGGCCCTTTGGTATGTTAAACAGACAGGGTGGATTTGACCTCTAAGAGCTTGAGTGATGTGAAAAGCACAGTGCCTCCCCTGCATAACTCCTAGGTTTTTCTAGATTGGAAGTGACCTCTTCCCAATCTCTAATTCCCACTCTTAGCTATGGGAAGAAGAACATTTTTGTAATCCATTCAAATCATACTTCCTCTGGCAAGGTCCTCTGACAACTCACTTGAAGATGAAGGAACAGCAATAGCCTAAGAATTATAACATGTCCCCCAGCTGAACTATTAACCAGCTGCAAAGGAACTTAACCCTTCTTGCCTGTAATTATCTCCACACTTGAAATGATGTACTTATCATGTTCTTTTCCTGCATTGTTTGCATGGTCTCAGTGTAGACTGCTTCTGCGTAAAAGAGGAAAATATGTAACCTAATGCCTTTTGATCACATAACATCACAAACTTGTCATTCTAGGTCACATCTCCCGATGGTGTATCCCACATAGGCAGCATTATTAGGAAGTGGCATGGTGTGTTATCTCTAACAACAGATACCGACCACTTTGACATTCAGTTCCCCTTGGACTTGGATGTGAAGATGAAGGCCATGATTTTTGGAGCTTGTTTCCTCATTGTAAGTTGGTTTTGTTTTTTTTTTTTTTCCAGTTATGCTAAGAGACTTGTTCTTTTTGATAAGAAGTGGGGGCAATGTAGTAGAAAGGTAATAATCTTTGAAACGAGGCCAGCCTCTGTTGGTGCTACATACTAGTTTCATGTTTTGCAAAAGGTGTTAACACTTGCAAGCCTTAGTTTCCTCCTCTGTAAAGTGGAGACCGAAATACTTACTTTTTTTTTTTGGATTATGAATATTAGCTATCGTGTGAGTAAAATGGCGAGGTGGGTGCTTAGACAATATGAGGCATGCAGTGGGTGTAATTGCAATCACTGCCTCTATTTATCATTCTCACTAAATAAACATGCCTATGATTTCCTAGTGAAACTCTACAGCCAACGTCCTCTCCCTTCTTTCTTAAGCCTCTCTTTCAGTGTTGTTCTTGGTGTTGTACCATCCTCAGATTGTTATGTTTTTCTTCCTGTTAATAATGAAATATAGCTAATTGGTACAAAATGTATAAACCAACAGTTTTAAGTTTGTAATTTACATTTAATTGCCTTCAAAAAAGATTTCATTAGATTTAGCTATTTAAAACTGGAATAGGAGGTCCCTCTAAGTAGTTATAAAGGATCATATTGTATAGCTTATACTTGATTATCTATGTATCTATAAAAATCTTTTTTCTAATTTTAGGACTTCATGTATTATGAAGGAATTCCACAACAGGATTCATCAAGGTATAGGCATGGGGCAAATCATCAATTATTAATAAAAAAAAATTAGAAAAGTTGTGACTATAATTTTCTGCTTTGCAAATTATTATTATTGAATGTTAGCCTTGACAGGTAGGCAGAGTCTGAATGAGGGAAAGAATAACATCTAAAGACATATGCTTCTGTGTACTTGGTAGACTAGGAATTCATCCTGAAGCCTTATGACTCATACGTAAACACTATGGAAAACTGATACCCTAAAAACATGAAATGTAGAAAAATGAATCCCTGAGCACTCACAGTAATAGGTAGTGAGATCGTGAGCCTTTTAGAGCAATCTTTGTTGGGATAAAATAACATAGCTTTTGTCTTTAACCCTCTCCTACATCTCTCTCAATCAACATGTCCAACAAGCTTGATTCCATGTGAATAAATGATACTCTTCATCTTTAATTAAAAAAAAAAAAAAAAAAGCAGACAGAAACATGTTTTATTGTACCAGGAAAGTTTACTTGTGCACATGCATCAAAACCTCAATTGGCAAAACTTGTAAAAGTTTCACTGGAAAATTTGAATTTTTATGAAGCAAAACATGTATATTGTTGATCTTAACACTTGTATTTTCCAAACCTGTTTTCTTTTTTACCAGGGTGAACAATGAGGAGGTGCCTACAAATGGGGGCAGGATCAGACTATCAGAAAGTGAGCTGACCAGAGCTGACCAGAGTCAAGATGTCTGATCAGATTACAGACATCAGTGCACTGATAAGAAGCTTGCCTTTAGTACATAATACATTCATACATTTAACACACAACCTCTCGGTCGCAAATGGCTTATATAGAAAATGTGTGTGTCAGAATAGCTAGATTGCCTGTTGTACCTGTGTGGCCCATTTCATGGGACACAGTTGTTTTTCTTTCAAGAAGAACTTTGCTAGTCACCAAACTGCCCCCAATGACTCAGATTGGAGTTATATTTCTAAATTTTGAAATATGACATTTTGAATTCTGGTGTTGACTAATACTGCTTTGCTGCTATTATATGATGGGTAAATACGTACCTCTACAAGGTAATAAAACACAGCAAATATGTTACTTCCCTGCCATCTCAAGCTCATCAGTCAACATTTGAAAGCCCAGCAACTAAGTATCGGTTGTACTTGTTTGTGCTAATTAATTGAAAACATAATGTGTGAGTGAACACACCCTTATTAACAACTTTCCTCTATTGCACTATTTAGCTTCCCACATTTGTGTGTGTGTGAGATGTCTCATACAGCTATGATTTCTCTTGCTTAAAACAATAGCACCTGGACAATATTTTTATAATACAATTAACGTTATAATTTCTATATTTTTTAGTGGCATTTCATTGGGTAAAATTGATCATGTTGATAAAAAGCAATAGCCAGTATGCAAAATGGGATATGCTTCATCTGTTCTTTATTACACAAAGACCGAGTATGCTTAGATGGGTTTCTTCTGACATGAGGGCCTTAGCCCACAGTTGTTTTTGAAATGAAATAAATGTGCTCCATTTGTAAATGATATTCATCTTTTCCTGGTAAAGTCGTTTTACTCAGTTTCTTGTAATGTTCATTTTTTCACAATGCTACTGTCTTTATTTTTACATGTAAAAACTGCTTTAGAAAATATTAATTGCCTTATATTTGTAAATGTGATTGCAACCTTAGACATACCAATTTTCTATAACATGATATTTAATATAGAAGAAACAGACAATAGCATTCAGAAAGTTTATCTATATAAACTCTTTATTTTTACTTACATCATCTCTATATTCCAAGACCTATCTATCTATAAATATAAATATATATATTCACACACGTATCTATATATTTATATATTTAGTATAAGGCATGATGTTGAAAATTTCTGTGTAAAATTTTGTGGTATTAGCATATCTATTACAGACAAAATTTTTCTTCCTTTAAAATAATAACACCATGTGCTTACAATGCAATTTACATTATAATTTTTATATTTCACAGTAGTATTTCATTGCATAAAATTGATTTAAAAATGAAAGGTCTATTTTCTGAAACTTATGCTTTTATACTTTCTCATACTGTTTGTGACTTTTCAATAAATATGATATGAGTAAAAGGAAAATATTGTTTTATTTTTTAATTGAAATTGAATCTTGGAATACTTTCTTCAAAAGGATTTTTGAAGCAATTTTTTATTAATTATTATGTTTATCCAAGGCCCTTGCTTTGGTATATATATTTAATACTATTAAAGTCATTTACTGTAGTGTTGCTTAGTAGTGAGGCTTCTCATATTATCAATTTATTTATAAAGCTTATTTCCAATTCACTTTTTAAAGATGAATTTAAATTTCATGTGCAATTGTACTGTTTGTATATAATGCAGGAGAGCTGCTAGAATTTGTAATTCTCACTAAAGGATGCCTTTTAAAAGAATTTTTCCAAGTGACCATATTTCTGGAAATTACACAGAAAGGCAGGTGGTCATATTCATTTACTGAGTTTTCCAAGCAAACAGATGTTAAGTTAAATTCAAGTGTAGAGTTAGCAGAGGGAATCCAGGTTATGGCATCTAGCCCCTGTTGGGGCTTCTGGCTACTTTTCAGTCTTTTTATCCCCCAAGGTTCAAGGATTGATTTAATTTACACTGAAAGATATAAGCTTGGGAAATCCAAGGTTCTGGATTTAATAAACTAATATCAAATTCAGCTGTTTGGCAGTGATAGGTAAAATAGGTTTAAAATAGATCCTTTTCCATAACTTTACAAATTCATTCCCCATTTTCCCTGAGGTCTCTTAAATTATAAATTTCAGAAACAAGAAAGGCAGAATGACACATTCCAAAGGAGGCCGCATAATATGCTATGTAATAGCATTTAGCATAGTTGGTAATAGCACATGCTATGCATTCATTCATATCTGCTAAATAAGTAAAATAGAGTAAATAGATATACTTTTGAAATATTTGTTGTCGTAATCAGTAAAATTCTGTGTCATCCTTTCTAGTATTTCCTTCTGACAATAATCACTTTATTGAGCATCTACTGAATTCAGGCATTAAGCTCTAAACTATTTCTGAATGCAGGAGGGAAGTACAAGATTAATAATATGTAAGTATTACTCTAAGGAAATCACAAGTTAGTGGACCAAAAGACCTGTAAACAAAGAAAACACACATCTTTGAGGACTACAGTGAACAGAAGCTCAATGAATGTCAGTATATTCAATAGAGGCTGTGCCATCAGCACTATCTCAGGTGCTTTATAACATATTTTTGTCCCATTTAATCAGACAGGAAAGGCAGGCTGCTTGTATCATATACCCAAGGAAACTTCCTGGCCTTGCTGGAGATGAATACGGTACCTTTTATAGCCACATCTGCAGACTGAATACATGGCAAGTACAATTGAGAAGGTCAATTTAGGAAATTTCATCAGGTAAAGCAGGGATTGATTGTTTATTTCAGAAAACTACGAGTCCAGAACAGTGTCTGTTACAACATGGGTGCCTACTGAATATTTGTTAAAGTAATTGAAATTCTAATATGTGTATGACACTGTGCTAAGTGTTCAACGAGACAGCATTGAACATGTAGTGCTCTATTCCTTGGCAAGGATAAAGCAAGAAAACATGTAATTGCAGCACAGAGCTAATTTATTATTGCATAAAACAAATAAAATTTTTGTGTTTAAAATAGATGTTACCAGATTATCACAACTACGTCATGAGGTAAATGTCCATTTGATTTTTAGAGTAAGAACAAACTTCGAGAGGACATGATAACCAGGGGATGGGATGCTTAGGTGTTTCTTTCCCTGTGGTAACTGTACTGAAGGAAAATCAAAGGTTTGGATGAAAGATGAGAAAATGTGATTTTTGGTCTTCTGGATATATACCCAGTAGAGGTATTGCAAGGTCAAATGGCAGGTCTATTTTTAGATCCCTAAGTGTTCTCTGAACATCTTTCCAAAAGGAACATATTAGTTTGCATGAAGTTTGCCTTAGATGAGAGGAATCATCTAGGGAGGCATAGAAAGACAGAGTTTCTTTTTAGATA
>CAUYPK010093690.1:0-18054 GCA_963574355.1 Loris lydekkerianus | reverse complement strand
TCTTTAGAGGACAGTTTAAGCAGTTCATGTTAATGGAGAATATTGATAAGTCTGGTAAAATTTTGGGTATCGAATTTTTCAAAAGTCCAGTGGACATTTTTAATCCTTTTGCCAGTGTGGAAGTTGGAGTTTGATCAAATGTTTCTGAGTGAGTTTACTTTTGTGGTGGAGGATTGGGTTGGTCCTTATGGAGAATAGGTCTAAGAATGTTCTGAAGAGCTGGTTTGGTTATGGCAAATTTCTTCAACATATGAACGTCATTGAGGTATTTAATTTATCCATCATAAATGAAACTCAGTTTAGCTGGATACAGGATCCGGGATTCAAAGTTATTTTGCTTTAGGAGATTAAAAGTTGATGACCACCCTCTTCTGACTTGAAAAGTTTCAGGAGAGAAATCTTCAGTCATTCTAATATTCTTCCCTTTGTAGGTAATGGCTTTCTTTCATCTGGCTGTTTTGAGAATTTTCTCTTTCATATCAACTTTAGTGGTTAATTATGATATGCCTGGGGGATGTCTTATTGGGATTGAGTTGTGCTGGGGTTCTGAAGCTGTCTGCTATCTGAATTTCAGAATCTCTAGGCATGTCTGGAAAATTCTCTTTCATAATTTCATGGAGAAGGGCCTCTGTGCCTAGCAAGGTGACTTCATCGGTTTCAGGGACTCCAATGAGTTAGATATTGGCCTTCTTTGAATTGTCCCAGAGCTCTCTGAGAGAACGATCCATTTTTTGCTCTCCATTTCTCTTCCTTTTGATAGTTTGGGAGCATTCAAAGGCTTTGTCTTCAATGTCAGAAATCCTTTCTTCTGCTTGCTCCACTCTGTTACTGAGGGATTCTGCTGTATTTTTCAGATCTTTGAGGGCTGCAAATTCTTGCTTCAGTGTGTCTAAGTCTTTGGTGGTTTTGTCTTTAAATTCATTAAATTCTTGAGACTACTTTTGAATTTCTCCTCAAATTCCTAATTCCACTTTATTAATCTTGTCTCCAATTCAAATTCTGAATTCAATTTCTGACATCTCAGCCAGTTGTTTATGAATGGGATCTTCAATTACATCTGCCATATATTTCCTTGGGGGGGTTGATCTATTCTGGTTATTCATGTTACCAGAGTTTTTCTGCTGATTCCACCCCATGGTTGTTTTACTCCCTTTGATTTTTTCCCCTGGGGCTTTGTCGAGGGTCCATACAGTGTTGTGGCCTGAGAAACTGGGGCCCTGTCTGGTGTGGTGGGGCTAATTGGTTCTGTCTTGTTTTCAGCTGGTTTCTCTTCAACCCTAGTGAAACAGATACTCTGGATTGAAGTCTCAGCTGTGGAGAAATATCAGCAATTAAGTCACCCTGCCCACCACAGGCAACAATTGGAAAAGGAAAATCAAACCTTGCTACAACTGCACACCCAGGGCACCACCTGATTTGTCCTCAGGCGGTTGGCTCAGTTCAAAAGGTCCAAATCAATTGTCTCAGTCTGCACCTGTCTTGGGTGAGAGAGTTTAAGAGGTCTCTGAGAACTGGATCACAGGTGTCTTGTGACTACTCTGATGTGGCTTGCTCCAGTGCTGCATGGAGTCAGGAGGAGCCACCCAGCCAATAGATCAGTTTGGGAAGGTTGATGCCTCCTTCCCCACCTTGCACCACTGTCACACCCCGTCACTGATAGCCCTGCAGTTGGCTGACCCAGTTGCCTGTAGTGAACCAATACTCCAGGAGTTTGCACCTGCCTGAATTACAAGGGAGTCTGCCAGGCCACTGCGCTCTGCCTCTCTCTAGCAGGAGGAAGTGAGGCCTGACAACCTCGGGTGCTTGATATGGGGGGTTTTCACTGAGGTCCAATCTCGCCCCTGATTAATGTTACTGACAGAACAGAACAGAACAACTTTGCAGTTCCCCTGCAGAAGAGAAGCTGAATTGAGTTCCAAATCAGCTTGTCTTTGCTTTTGTATTCATTTAGCTGTCAGTTCTGTCCTACTGCCTTTCTTTGTCCATAAGACAATCCCCTGAGGGTCAGGTGCATCTTAGGTTCAGTAAACCGGACCTCTGGATCAGCCCTGCCCTGGGAGTTTCCCCCAGTTTGCAAGTGGGTGTTGCCTCAGGCAAATTCTTTACTCACAGTCTCTGGTTGCCCAGGGAGATGGGGGTGGGGGGTGGGGGGTGGCTTCAGAATGTCTGGTAGTGAGCCTTATTGCTGCCAAAAGAGGGCTGCTGTTTTATGCCTCAGGGAACTGCTGCTCTGATGTGGCTCCCTCCCAGCCAACCGTCCTCTCCCTGCTCCCGTGCCCCAGAGTCTGCACCGACCGGCTGCAGCCCCACCACTGTCCCACCCCTCGAGCAATCGCCCAAGAGTCTGGACTCCTGGGGGACAGGCCTCCAGATCTCAGAGTGAGAGTGGAGAAAAGTGCTGGGAGACCCGGGTTGTAGGCAGAGAATTCACACAGTTCCACACAGTTTTATGCCTGGCCATGTTGTTGCCAAAAGACGGCTGCCGCACCGAGCCTCAGGGAACCATAGCTCCAGTGCGGCTCCCTCTCAGCCGACAGTCCTCTCCTCGTTCCCGCACCTCAGAGCCAGCACTTACCGGCTGCAGCCCAGGCACTGTCCACACCCCCCGAGAAATCACCCAAGAGTCTGGACTCCTGGGGGACAGGCCTCCAGACCTCAGAGTAAGAGCGGAGGGGAGTGCTGGGAACCCAGGGTTGTAGGTAGGGAATATATACAGTTTTACATAATTTTATGCCTGGCCGTATAGTCACCAAAAGACAGCTGCTGCACTGTGCCTCAGGGAACCGCCACTCCAGTGTGGTTCCAGCTTAGCCTACCATCCTCTCCTCGCTCCTGTGCCCCAGAGCCAGCACTGACCAGCACTGACCAGCAGGCACCCTCCACACCCCTTGAGAAATCACCCAAGACTCTGAACTCCTGGGGGACTGGCCTCCAGACCTCAGTGTGAGTAGAGGGGAGTGCTGGGAGCTCAGAGTTTCAGGCAGAGAATACACACAGTTCCACACAGTCTTATGCCTGGCAGGAGAACGCAATGGCACCCTAGTAGGGGAGGTAGGTCCAGTTTTTAGAGGGTCTCTCCCATGGAGTGTAGTGGGAGGACCTTTGAACTCTGCCTGATTGTTTGACCTTTGACCTTTGAACTCTGCCCGAGCCGTTCTCATGTGGGAGGAGACTCCCTTCCGTTTGGTGATGGATTTTGTACCTTTTGTTTGTATCCTTGTGGTCACAGCTCACCTCAGCGGGGTTGACATGCGTTATTCAAACTTCTCTCTTAGTGCAGCTCAAATCCGCCAGGTTACTTGCTAAATTTTTGTCCTTTAACTCTCCTTCTGGATGGGAGCCTCTATGGAAAGCTGGCTTCAGTCAGCCATCTTGTCTCCTCCCTCCCCAAACACTCTTATAACCTCTCATATTCCCCCATATTGTGTTATATATGGTCTTATAAGCTCACATATGTTCTCATATGCTCTCATAAGATGCTATATGCTGTCATACACTCTCAAATACTCTCACACTTTCCCATATGCTGCCCATGTCAAATGCTGTCATATGTTGTCATTGTACTCTAGTTTGAGCAACAAAGTAGAGTCTCAATAAAGGGAGTGGGGAGAAGGTGTGGAAATGAGGCCTAATGAAGTTATGTCGTTTGCCAAAGATTATATCGTTACTGAATGGGGTATATGTACTTATGTACCCATGGTTACTGAATGCAGTACATGACTTCAAATGGCATAAAAAAGTCATTATTTGAAGCCCCTGGTGAAGTCCGAAAACTTGTTTTTGTGGAGACAGAGTTTCACTTTGCAGCCCTTGGTAGAATGCCCTGGCATCATAGCTCACAGCAATCTCCAACTCTTGAGCTCAAGCAATTCTCTTGCCTCAGTCTCTCAAGTAGCTCTGGATCATCTGTCTAGACATTTGAGCATTGACTGCCATTGTTTATTTGAACCACCTTAATGTGGCTTCACTGACTTCATCAAGGAAGTTTTCCTCCTTTTGTGCTGTAGGTCTCTGCTTTCCTTACTATATTGCTCATAGTACCCATGTTTAGGTTTTTGGATATTGCTAGTGATGGTGGCCACTGTTATCCTAAATAACCATTACATACAGGGTGCTACTAGACAGGCCCCAACAGGGCCAGATGAGCCCAAGTGCTGCCATCTGGAGTTGTCTATTACTGTACAAGGCCTTCTATTATAGATAAAAAGTTAAGAAACTGGATCTTTCAAGTTTATTGCACTTCATAAAGTAGTGACTAACTATAAAATTTGAGGATATGACCACTATAATATTAGGAGATATTGTGTAATCCTGTAACCTATGAAGAAGAATGTGTTTAATGTATACTATGACTATTAATAATATCACTGATACTTTTACTCTGGGAGTATAAATGTGACAAAGAAAAATAGGAGAGCAGAGCAGCTCTTTAAGAAAATATTCTCACTCTTCTCCATAATTGTTGGCTTTTCAGTAAATAAAAGTTAAATTGATCTCTGAGCCACTTCCCATTGATTGACATGGGCGACAGGTGGATGAATTCCTTGGGCTGGCAACACTAACTGGCCTTGCTAACACAAAAATGTTTTGTCATCATTCTCTGGCTGTTGCTTTCTAGAAAATAGATTAATCTTTTTCTTCAATGTCAGCTCTTTGAATTCTTTCCTTTGGCCCATCTTATCTCAATTAACTGTAAAATTTTTCAGTAATTGCAGGATATGTCCCCTATTCAGATCGGTTTCACCTTGAAAAAAGATCTTCCACAACACGTGATAAACAATAGGATGTTAGACCTAATCCAACAGTGACAATAATAAAGCATGAAAAAAGAACTTATGCTGAAAAAAAAAATAATACAACTAATGGGCAAAATCCATACCTTCTGCCCTTTGATGTAGAGTGGACACAAATGGTCAAGTTATAGAGGATAAATTAATGTTGTGTGTCACAGTCAAGTGGTCAAGATATAACTTACAGAGGCAGTCAATATATAGAGGTCAGTCTTCCACTGAGTACATGTGGTGTGTAGCTAGTCTATAAAAATTAGGTCAACCTAAAGATGTGGTCAATATAGGGAGGTGGTCAACTATTGAGGTTCTACTGTATTTGGAGAAGGAAACTAAGACAAAAGCTACTAAAATTGCCATCACACATGTTTTTGTTGTTTATTTTGTTTCATTTTTTTTTTTCAGGTTACACAATTTCTGTGATTTATTTCTTAGAAGTATCCCTTTTTTAAAAATGTTTAATTCACAGTGAAGTTTATTATAGATTTATTTTTATTTATTTTCTTACATACACATGTGTTAAAGTTTCTACTTTTTGCCTTCACAAAATTAAAAGAGCTTAAAATTTAATAACAATAACAATGTTTAAGATAAGGATTAGAAACAAAGACCTCGTAAACAACGAGCGAAGTTAAAAACATTCAGAAAAGAAATCAGACGATTGCTACATTGACAGATTAAGTGATAATAATAATAATAATGCAAAGAAAGTAACATTCACATTGTCAGATAAGAGCATGTCTATTATAGAATGCTTTGACTCTGAGGTTCAGTATGGAGTCATCATTTTGGTTTTTTTTTGAGACAGTTTTACTTTGTTGTCCTGGGTAGAGTGACATGGTGTCATCACACTTCATAGCAACCTCAAACTCTTGGACTCAAGAGATCCTCCTGCCTCAGCCTCCTGAGTAGCTGGGACTACAGGCATCTGCCATGATGTCCTGTTAGTTTTCCTATTTTTAGTAGAGATAGAGTCTCCCTCTTGCTCAGGCTGGTCTAGAGCCTCTGAGCTCTAAGCTATTTGCCCACGTGGGCCTCAGAGTGCTAGGATTATAGGCCATCGCTCCTGGCCTCACACAGGTGATTTTGATTTCCCAGTTGCAACTTTTAAAAAGTTCTCTGACACACACACTTACTAAATGTGAACATATGAGTTAATTTATTCTGATGTTATTAATATTTATCTTGTTAAAGTGTCTGGTAGAATAAGATATATCCATAAAATGGAATACTATGGAGCAGAAACTGAGGAGCTCTTTCTGTATTGATATGGAAATAACTGTGGAAAAGGCAAGGTGCAATAGAATGTGTTTCCAAAGTATATATACATATGTACATACATACACACATATACATACATCCAATATATAAAATGTAAGAAAAATGTTTCTATTAGCTCATATATGCAAAAAATTTGCCTTGAATGTAACTACAGACTCTAATGTGGTTGTGTGAGGGGCCAAAATGAGGTGTCCAATGAAATCTAGGGGGATTGGGAGTAGACTCTGAGTGTATGCACTCTTACATTTTTATAATTTTGAATCATGTGTACTTATTTTTTTAAAGCATTAAAATGAAACTATCCCCTGGGACAGGAAACCTTAAGTTTAAGTAACTAACAGAGGCCTGAATTGCACCTTAAAAGCACCCCTCAATTGGTAATGTGGAATTGTATGATGTCCTGAATCACTACTAAGTCAGGCAAACAGTGAGACTTGAACCCACATATTTGAGGAGAACAAAGCTTTAAATCTAGTCCATTAGACCACTCAGCCACATCACCATCCAGAAAATTCTTTGGAAGTTTTCTTAATGGTTTAAAAGACAGAAGAGGTTACTGCCCCAACCACATAAAATCTGCAAATAGATTTCTAGTTGGAGAGGTCTCCCTACAATTGGGAGACCCACATTTGCCTCCTGAACTGTTTTTGATATCCAAGAGAAAAAACAAAAAACAAAGCCAATTCCTAGAATCTGTTAAATTTGAATCAGTACTTGACAGGTCACCACAGCAGACTCTGACAGGTACTGTGAGGACGCTGAAATCAAGAGTCTCCGATTTGTCAGCTACATTTGTAGGTCCACGGGGAGATGTTTTTAATGTTTGCAGCAAACAGAAAACAGAGGAGATCTCTTCCCCACCCACTTAGAACTTCAGTCTTGGTTTGTGTGTCTCTGAGTGATTTCTTCTTGTAAGAGACATAAAAAGAAACAACTACGGTGGTGCCTGTGGCTCAAAGGAGTAGGATGCTGGCCCCATATGCTGGAGGTAGCAGGTTCAAACCCACCCAAAAGCTGAAAAAAAAAAAAAAAAAAAAAAAATTGCATAAACAGACTGTTGTTTTTTTTTTCTCTTTTTTTATGAATATATGTTCATGATCTTCCTTCCCAAAGTTCAGAAAGAGGATCAGTTTGCATTTGGGGCCGGGCATCTCGTCCTCCTCAGCCCCCTGAGACCACAGGTCTCTCTAGCTCCAACACCACAAATGTGGGCTGGGCAAGTCCCCCCACCTCTTCATTCTGTGGATCCTGCTGACACTCCTTATGTAGATGTTTTACCTTCTAGTTATATCTTTCACATTTTGTGCTGTGGATCAGTGTACAATCTAAAGAACTCGTGTCTC
Organism: Loris lydekkerianus; assembly: GCA_963574355.1. Taxonomy (NCBI): domain Eukaryota; kingdom Metazoa; phylum Chordata; class Mammalia; order Primates; family Lorisidae; genus Loris; species Loris lydekkerianus. The sequence goes on along the minus strand of CAUYPK010093690.1, from coordinate 10,643 downwards.
CCAGCAGTAAGTGGTGTTAAAGACATAGTGGGAAAATCAGCTGTATTGTGTATTTATTTATTCAATGCTAAAATTCTGAAATGATTTTGATAAATCTTATACTCGAAACAGCAGCAAACATATGACATAGCATATATTCACATTTTGTATCCAATTTTAAAAGTCTAATTTTTCAGAACTTCACATAAATTTGAGTGTCAGAATCAATTCTTTTGTTGGAAAGATAGCTCATGTGGTGCCGTCTTAGTGTAGTAGGCAGTGTGTCAGTCTCATAATCTAAAGGTCCTGAGTTCAAACCTCAGACAAGGCATGGGGATTTTGCCACTTCTATATACTTTTTCTAGAGAAAGCTTAGTAACAGAGAAAAAGATCCCACTCAGTAAGCTTTCCTGTTTGAAATTCGGATTCCTGCACTACTCACAGACAATGTCATTATGAGGCTGCAGTCCTACAAGAACTTTACCAATTTCATTAAGCTCCAACTTTTCTTTGTTAACTACACATTTTTAAAATACACCGACTACAGTGCATTACATAATATCACAATCTGTTCTTAATGCTACAAATCTGTATTAGTTGCCCATTGCTGCTTTAGATGTGCATCGCTGATGTCCGTTTTTGTTGTCTTCTCCGACTGTGGAATCTCACACAGTCGGATTGATGCGTCCCTTTTGGTGACCGAGATTGCAAACTCAGACGTCTCCCGCCGGGTGGCGCAGAGGTTGGGAAAATCGACCACAGTCCTGCTGTTGCAGCCTATGTTTGTTTGCGTCCAATGAGAGAACCAACAGGGCCGGACTGAGATTAACTAATGCCACTCTTAGTTTGGGTTGGTTGATAGGATCCTGAGAACTGTATTCCCAACTGTGGGAGACTTCTCCAAGAGGAAAATCCCCTAGAAAACTGTCTGTGAGGTCATAATTGCCTTGAGTGTGAAGGCAATAGAGCCAGGGAAATAAGATCCTGCTCCCAGACAGGATTATGGACTACTAGGACCTGTCCAGATGATCTTGGAGCTTTTCAGGAGACAAGGGCCTCCTCAAAGGAAGACATGCCTGCCCCTCCCGCTGTCTACAAGAATAACTGTGGAGGAAGTAGTGAACCCCACCTTAGCGTTCAGCTTTGGGGTGGAAATGCTAGGATGGGCTCAGCCACTACCCAGGCAGGCTTGGATGGAGGAAGTCTGGTAACTGGAAGATGTACCTGAAGGTTCAAAAAGGGACCCAGAGGGACACTCCAGGAAGAGGAGAGGGGGGCAAAACCCACCCTCAGAGCACTGCAGCTCTGACTGGTGAAACAGGGAATAGACAAAACAAATTGCTGGGACTCCCACAGAAGATCTCCACCAACACTGAAGAGGGAAAGGAGATTGTTCTAAGTTGAAAGTAAAGGCTTCAGTAAAAGGTAGACTCCCAACATCCAGAAAACGGAGATACTGACCATGTGTTATTGCTAGCCCTGTTGCTGTATGTCCATCAACACCATTCTCAAGCAGGGTGGCTATAAGATGTACACCTGAAGTCCGCCCCACCCCAGACACATATTTTGAATTCTTTAGTTTACTTAATCTAGCCAGGGGTCCTCAAACTTTTTAAACAGGGGACCAATTCACTGTTTCTCAGACCGTTGGAGGGCCAGACTATAGTTTAAAAAAAAAAAAAAAGACTATGAACAAACTCCTATGCACACTGCACATAACTTATTTTGAAGTAAAAAACCAAAACGGGAACAAATACAATCACACCGCCTCATGTGGCCCGCAGGCCGCAGTTTGAGGACCCCTGATCTAGGCACTTGGGATTTCTCCTCAGAGATTCATCCTCCAGGGTGCTGGGTCTGATTCTCCTAGTGAAGTGAGTCTCAAAACTATAGGGGGGTTCTCTGAGCAAACCACATACACGTTGGCTTTCAGGAGAACCATGGAACCCACCTCGGCCCAAAGTTGGGGATGCGCAGTAGTCCTATCAGAGTTAATGTGCTTTATCTGCCATTTCAGCAACCTAGCAAGGCTGTTGGGAAAGGCAGGCATGCCTTGCATAGTTGCATGAGGGCATACAATAGGCCTGGAACATCTTGTATGGAGAAAAGCGCTCTTTCAGTCTGTGCTGGTCTTATCCTTTGTTTGGGAATATCCTTCCCTATTCTGGGCCTCTTTGATGTATGCCTCTTTGTTCTGCTTAAGCATATTGTGTCACACGGCACTTGGCCAGCCTCACTTCTGTATCTGTTCTTGACTGGGAAGGAACTGGGCCCAATTCCTGCAGCACAAAAGAAGTATGTGTATACTACCTTCCTTCCATGGCTGGTGGCAATACCTACAGGCCATGGGGGCTCTGAGCTTACTCTGAAGGTAATTTTGCTCTGTCTCTTTTCTAGGTAAGTAAAGTATTATTTCATTCAGTGCCTGTGTATCTTGGCAACCTCAGCACCTGTAAACCATGCAATGGGCTGACATCATGGAACTGCTGCTGCCGGTGGTAGGCTCTGTTGCGCTCTTCGTTATCCTCTACACAGAGGGACTCCTCCCCTTGGAGATGGTAATGGTAGGCGTCACTTAATTTTTATCTATAGGTATACCTTGCAGAACTTAAGCTTCTGTCAAAGCTTTAACTTCTCGGTTTCAAATTATGATGTAAGGAAGGTTTCAGAAAAGTTGTTTTTCTTCAAAATGGTAAAAATATGTATGATAAAATAAGGAGATAAGACCTTCTGTGGCCCAGGTTAGACACAAGACCCAAGACCCAGTGGCTGAGATAAGGAGCACACCTGTAGAGATTCATAAAAATGGCAAGAAGCAGGCAGTGTTCAAGGTGCTTTTAGAATCTCAGCTCTTGACAACTCTTTAAGTCTTCTCTTGAATCTGGCAGCTACTGCCCCAAAAGATGTCTCCAAGAGAAGCAGCCACTGCCCCACTGATCAGCACCTAAAGAGAAGCTTTCAGATCCCTCAAGTTTCTGTCAGTGGGCTGGACTTCTAAGTCTCCATTGTGGTTCATTACCCCCTAATTACTGCTTTTAATAACCATGTTATGAGTACTTGTTTGATTATATGTGTCAATCTTTTTCCGTAAACCTTAAATTTGAACATTGCTGACTGGCCACTGAGTGGGGGAAGGGTAGAAGAAACCAATTAATAAAACTATTAAAATTAATGGGAGAGAGTTTTTCTGATGTAAAATAAACAAGACACTGAAAGCAAACAGAATTGCAATAGTTCAACAATGAAGGTCAGTAAAACTCCAATTTTCTTTTCTTTTTTTTTTTTTTTTAAGAGACAACCTCTGTCAGGCAGGCTGAAGTGCAGCAGCAGAACCATTCCTCACTGCAGCCTTGTACTCCTGGGTACAAGTGATCCTCCTGACTCAGCCTCCCAAATAGCTGGAACTATAGGCCTCAGCCACTGTGAGTGGCTGATTTTTTACTTATTTTTTGTAGAGATGGGCTATTCCCATAATAGAAACTCCCAAAAAGAGACTATGCTGCCCAAGAGGTCTGGAACTTCTGGCCTCAAGCAATCCTCCCACCTTGATCTACTGATATTAATTTTTCCTCACCTTTTTCCTTTTAGATTGACATATCACACAGCAAAACAAATAGAGTAAAAGGATTAGAGATTAAATGCTTGGCACCAAACAATTGTTCAGAAAATAAGAATAATGATAAAAACAACAATATAGTGAACATCCATTGCTTATGTATGGGCTGAAAGTCCTTCTAAGATATTTTATGTGTAATTATTTAACAAGTCCTCCCATCACCTGTATTAGGTAAGTTTATTATTATTTCAATTTCACATATGAGGAAAGTTATGCCCACTGAGCTAAAGCAATTTGATAAAGTTTCCTTAGCTATCGAGCCGAGAAGCTGAAGTTTGAACATAAGGTAGTGTGACCTATTTCAATAAGGTCCCAGTCAAAATGAACAGAAGAGAGATTCAGACATAGTTTGGGGACACTTTGTAATTATTTATCTTGCTACTTATGGTAGAGTAATGCAGTGGCCACATTGTGAATTTTTTTTATTAAAATTAAAAATAATGTTATCAAAACAGTGCTACATAACAAAACTTTAAAAACTTTAAAAAATTTGTTAGTGATTTTTATCCATGAGACAGGATGACCCTCCCTGATTATCCTGCTCCCATATGCACTTTCTTCATACTTTTTCCTTGCTTTATTTTTCTCCCTTTTGGCAATATCCTATATACTTACTTATTTTACCTGTTCATTTCTTTTTTTGGTGTCAGTCCACCAGAATGCAAGATCCACGAGATAGTAATTTTTGTTAGCTTTGTTCACTGCTGTATTTCCTATCCTAAGAAAAATAACCAGAACATAAATGTTAGTGTTTGTTGGAATAATGGGTAAATGAATGGAAGACAAAATACATAGAAGTTCTATGAATCCCTATGGCTGAAGTTAAGCAGCTTTAGATATCTGTCAGAATTCTCCAGACTGATTTTTTCCCACAGCAACTTTGTCCTAGTTTTGAGAATTCTTACGTGTAGGAAATTTTAGTTTTCAGTTGATCTTAAGGTTTTCTAGTTTTATAAGGCTTTCTAGTTTTTTCATTAAGATGATTAACATGTGCATTTAACTCTTCTTCCTCATGTTCTCTTTTAAATGGTAAGCATGGCCCAGGAAACATGCTAATTTTATTTTATTTTATGAATAAAATAAACTTCTATTAGAAGTTTAGAACAAAATATTCTATTCAATTATAGAGCTAGAGACTGTGGAGAATCTTAATAGATTATACATATCCACATGTCTGGGTGCTTTAGTGCTCAAAAACGTTTTGCCACCGTTTAACGAAAAAAAAAACTGATTGATGTGAACTCACCTGCTTCATTCTTTGGCAGTGTTTTGCATTTCAATTGTCATGTCCGAGAGAATTTGCTTTTCAAAAGTAAGGAACAGATTGCGGTTGAACAACTTGTATCTAATTGTGTTCAACGTTGCTAAGTTTGGTGAGAATTTGGGAGGATTACTGAGAAGAGACTGTAACTCCTCAACGAGTTTTCAGGAGGAGTCCATTTCTTCTGGGAAAAAAAAACAAACCAAGGCCCTACTGGGAGTCGAACCCAGGATCTCCTGTTTACGAGACAGGCGCTTTAACCAACTAAGCCATAGAGCCACGCAGAGGAAGCTTTTTGAACTGAATCTATCTCATTTTACTTCGACAAAAAATTAGTTTACATTCGTGCTGTCATAAATACACCAACACCAGGGATATGCTCCGTTTCTTTTAGTCTGTTAAGGAGTCAAACGGCATACGCAGGGAAAAGTATTAGCAGTTGCAGCGTTAGACAAAGGATTTTCCTATTACACCAATGAAGAGCATTACAAAAACTTGAGACTACGCAATACGAGATAAAGCTCATTAATAGAAATACAGGGTGTATACACACGCACATATGTATTCATACACTGATACATATACACTATATGTATGGTATATACACACGCATTTATTATTAATATATAATTTTTAAACAAATTTTTACTCTTAAAAAGTTTGCATAAAACAAAGTAACTCGCTTGAGGTACAAGAAATTGCCGAATTTATCAGAGGAGGAGCATGCACCTCTACCGGGAGAGGGGCCTGGGCAGTGGCGCTCTTCAGATACAGGTGTCGCCAGTTCAGTTAGCTCTTCTAGTCTGTCGCGTGTGGAGCCTCTCCGCAGGGGGGCGGGGGAAGGGCAGGGAGCCAGGACTCTCCGCAGCGCCAACCTAAAGAAAGTTATTTGGTGGACGCTTGAAAAATTCAACCAAGACAAGAGACGTTTGTTTGGCCTAGTTTTCTCCCACCCTTCCTTTGTCCTCTTCTGTTCCTCCCGACATCCCCCCTCCCTTGTTTTTTAATCTCAGGCAGTTTTGAAAATCAGCTCTCAGAAGAGACAACGTGTTCTCCTTCCCAGTACCGTACTTGCAACACGCCACCCTCCCTCCTCCGCCCCCGGCTCTCACAGCTCCAGGGATGCGCAGGGGAACTGGATCGTTGGCTCGGCGCCCGGGAGAAGACCACGCGTAAGGCCGGCGAGGGTTGTGGAGGCCAGTAAGTCTGCGGGCTGCGGGGCCGGGTTCCTGAGAGACCCTGGGGCTGAGGCGACTGGGGGACGAGGAGCAAGGAGGCTAGGACAGGCCAGGGGAGACCCTGGGAACCACCCATATCGCCTTGGTAGGACCGGAGCCGTCAGGACACGTCCTTTCTGAGCGCAGGAGAACTTAAATGCAAACAGACCCCCGCCCTAATTTTCGGAATTAATGCCAGAAGCACATTCAGCAAAAAAGTAGGTCTATCCTCACAGACATTTCTTTCCATGTCTTTCACAATCAGGACTTTATTAAAAAGCAGGGACTCAAATTTTAGACGGGCACAGACAGGAGGCTGGGTGTGGGGAGAGCCTCTGTTTTCTGGCTGCGCACATTAAAAATAACTCCCCACCTACAACCCTAAACTCAGCTGGCAAACCAGAGACTTCAGCTAAGCATCGCCACAGTCCCAGAGCCAGATCGGCCATGAGGATTTTCAAGCATTTTCTTAATGACTGATTTTTCTAGAATCTACCAGATTTTATTTAACCCCTGGTAACAGAAAGCGCAGGAGGTGAAACTCGGGTCTCTTGGGTCCTATTTGGATGAACAGAGGGGAAATGAACAATCAAATGGAATTCTTTTATTGGTAGCTGTGAGGATTTATTATAGGGTATGATAATCAGACATTATGGTTGTTTGCTAGATTTTTGCCGGGTTGAAAGACAATGAAGTTCCCAAAGAATGTATAGAACACGTAATATACACAACGTTTATACTATTTGTGTCTTTTGAACATTAGAAACAGCAATAAAAGAATTTTGTTTTCGTAGAGGCAAAGTGGGTAAGTGGGCCAGAGCACTGGGTGAAGTATTTCATTTTTTAGAGGTATGACGATTGCAATCCCCCCCTGCCACTCCTTTTTGTGCAGGGGTTTTGATCTAGGCCGGTGAAGAGGTCCAGGCATAGGGTCCTTTCTGTCAAGGGCTTCTTGGGAATGAATGGTTTGGAACAGACATGTTCCTGGGAAGAAATTTGTCTTTATCATATTAAATTAAAGGTATTTAAAATTCAGTTCAAGGAAAAGCCAACCTTTCTCTGTATTTATTCTTATTTTTCATATCTTTGGTAAAGATTTGAAGTCCAAAAAGATAGGATTTTATTTTTGTAAAATTATGTGTTGTGTAGGCAACACTTTGACAGGTCTCAAACTTCAAAAAAAGTCAAAGCACACCATCCTCAAACCATTACCCTTCCAACTCTCTCACTCCATCTCACCTTCCAGATCCAGCCTTATAGGCAAACATGTTAACTTTTGTGCTTCCTTCCAGGGACATTTTTTGCATATGCAAACAGTATGTTCCTATACAGAAACATCTTGACTTCAGAAGGGATCTGGTCTGCATTAAAGTCATGGGAAGTTGAAAATATCTTAAGCAAAAAAAATGCATTTAATACCCTGATAAACCCATTGTAATGTTGAAAAACCTTAAGTCAAACCATAAATTGAAGCATCATAAAGTTCAACTGTCATAAATTGGGGACTCATCTGTGTATCATTATTCCCACTTTTTAGTCAAATGATAATGTGCCACACTCATGCATTTTAATTACTTCAAATATCCTGGAGTGGAGTGATTCACATAGAAAATTATCAGAACCCCCCTTCTCCTTTACTGTAATGGCTAGTATTCGATTGAATTCATTCATTCACTCTTTCCCATATAACCAGTGCTGCTGTGAATAATCTAATATACTGAACATTTCATATGTTCAATTTTTTTTTCTTAGAGACAGAGTCTCATTTTGTTGCCCTCAATAGAGTACTATGGTGTCACAGCTCATAGCAACCTCCAGCTCTTGGGCTTAGGCGATTCTCTTGCATCAGCTTCCCAAGTAGCTGGGACTACAGGTGCCCACCACAATGCCTGGCTATTTTTTGTTGCAGTTTGGCGGGGGCTGGGTTCGAACCCGCCACCCTCAGTGAATGGAGCTGGCATCCTACTCATTGAGCCACAGGCACCACCCAGGTGAAGATAATTTTTTTTTTTTTTTTGGCCAGGGCTGGGTTTGAACCTACCACCTCCGTCATGCTGGCACCCTACTCCTTTGAGCCACAGGCACCTCCCAGGTGAAGATAATTTTGATGGATCTTGCCTAGTAGCCCTCCCTAGATATTAACAATTTTTATGATCACCAGCAATTCTGAGTACCCATTTACTATGCTACAGTCTTCACTTTATTAAATGGTAACATTTATGTAGGGCTTACTGGGTACTGAGTATATACTATCTTTATATTCATAAGACATTTAAACTTAATGAAAATCCTGTGAGGATATTTCCAGGTTTATTCATACTTAATGGATAAGAGAACAGGCCGCCTGCCTAAGCTAAATACAGAGAACAATAGAGATTACATACCTCTGCCTATAACAAAGGATTCTCCCCATTTAATAAATAAAAGTAGCATTTCACTGTATTTTTATTTTGTTTTTCTAATGAGATTACAATCTTCTTGTTAAGGAACCCACAAAGGGACATACTACTGCTCACCACACAGGAAGCCAATTATGAGACAATGAGGATTGTCAAGGAAGAAAGGATTTGTTTCAGAGGGTGTGTCAACTAGGAGGGGGAGGCACAGGCTACCTTAAATCCACCTCCCAGAAGGTCAGGGTTAAGGGGTTTTTATGGAGGTGAAAATAAATAATGCATAGAGGGAGTACCCCTTTGCATGTTTGTGGGTGGAGTGCAGGGCACTCAAGTACAATGGGGAATCATGCTAGTACATACATCCCATGAACAAAAAATGGTTGGAAAATTCCTCTTCAGGGTGGGAATTTTAGTATTATAATGAACTAGGGGTTAATATTGTTCATTCTTTCAGCCTTGTGCACAGGCTCAGTGGCTCTTGGTCACAGTCTTCAGTGGTATATCGCTTTTCCTGGCTTTCTCTGGACATTCTGGTAGAGTAAGGCACTGTAGTTATCGCAGGACTGCAAAGAGGTTCTGCTGTTTCCTGGGAAAAACTCAAGGCAGTTGTATCAGTATACAGAAAATTACAAAGTTCTGTTCAGCAGTTTGTACTGAGACCTCTATGTCTCTTCTCTACTTTTTCCAAGACTGCCATTGGTAGGCTACTGGAGCTGAGATGATATTCACTGTTTCATCCCTGTCCAGTCATGGCCACTTAGGTGCCTGCTTCAGTTCTGATGTGAACACTCGAAACTCCTTTGGAATATGAGGGAGCTAAGACAGTAGACAATTGTAAAATTTTGTTATGAACCCGGTCACATTCTAAAAAAATTTTAAAGCCACTTACTTTTCCTGTCTATGAAAAATGTCTGTTATAATCTTTCTCCATTTTCTGGTGGATTATTTGATTTTTCTTTTATTTACATTAATATATTTTTTCAAAGGGTAAAATTGCTCATTTATTTGTTTAAAGAATCAATTGAATATGTTTAAACTGCTGGTGGCAAAGAGCGGGTCAGTACTGAGGAGGACACAGCAGAGAGGAGGGAATTGAGGAACAAGAGATGTGAGGGATGCTGGCAGATTTTCAAGGTTTGCCGCACGGGGAGGTTAATGGAATTTTGGTTTGATGGTTTCCCTTTATCTCCATAAAACCTGGAATAAGGGGGCTGGCTCTGAGTCAGGTTTGAGGACAGCGCTGGTTTGAAAGATGTTTTGAAAAACTGGGGTGTGAGGTTGTGTGTGAGGAGTTGGGGGTGGGGAGGGTGGGGGAGTGGGGAGTGAGGGCTCTCTGGGGCAGCCAAGGCAGGTCCACACCTGGTCTCTAGGAAGAGGCAAGTCAAGTTTCCAGACAGATGTCCAGGTGCGCTGCCAGAACAGCGGGGGCGGGGGACTCCTCAATCGGTAACTGAATAGAGCTGTGGCATTTGTTTCTACCTACAGTTCAGGACATCATGTGAGATGGAGATTCGGAGTAGCCAAAATGAGACCCCCAAAGGCCGCCTGATTTTTATTTTATAACATACATCATCTCTATATTAAAATGTGTGGGGATGATGAGCTGTGAATATTATTTGGCCGGTTACTGACTTGTATTTTCATGTGTGTTCTTTTAATCCAGGCAATTTTGAAAACTGCCTTGAACTTATTGAGGAAAAATGAGACTACTCATCAAATAGGGATCTGAAGTGTTTTATAAAAGTGGGGGAGAGGTTTTTGCCTCTCAGCTACAGAAGTCATGAAACCACTATGTGGCATTGTTAATGAACCCACAGGGCTGTTGCGTGACTGGAGACGCGAATGAGCAGAAGCTTTGCTGTAGGTGTAAAACTCGCTCCTGTAATTATTAAGTCAAGAAACAGACTATACACTCTGATATGGCATATAGCAGAGTTTTTTATTCCAAGTTCAGGTTTTATACTTTTTCAGTCAGGTACACACTTAATCCCTTAACCATTAGTTTCCTAATTTTCTTACTTTATTTTTTTACATATCAATACAATCACTTTTGTAGTAAATCTCTCCTATTTTCTTGACAATGACTAATTTCTGAGCAGGGCACAGAGCAGGGCACAAAGACGGAAGTAGCCACAGGGGAACAATATCCTCAAGCATTCACTCAGTCTACCCAG
>CAUYPK010093687.1:0-13749 GCA_963574355.1 Loris lydekkerianus | reverse complement strand
AGACTAACAGACGCCAACACACTGTCACAGTAGAATAACAGTGAATAATTATTGATACAGAGGAAAGGAAATTGGATTTATGTGACGACTGAGGTGATCCACAGACAACGCGGCCAGACAGCGGCGGCCGAGGGAAGCACTGGGGACTCTTGCAGTTGAGTGTGGGAGGAACTGGGGTGAAAGTGCTTGTACTGGTGTGCTGCCTTCGTGGGGAGTCTCGTGGGGGGGGCCTTTTCCGCTCTCCTAGTAAAACCTGTGCTTATCTCCGCTTCCCTTTGAATAGAAGTTACACTTCTCTCCCTGCTATATTGGAGCCCCAGCTGCCTCATTCCCCCTCCCCCAACATAGAAGTGGTGGGGCCACTCAGGCCAGGAAGCTTCCAGCCTCGGGCCCGGGGTGGGCAGCAGCACCAGGCCACACCCCAGGTGCAGGTTGTGGTTTAGATTCAGAGGGCAGCACCGTTGGGGCTGGACAACAGTGGCAGGGTCCTCTGCCTGATGCTCACTTTACTCTTCACCATCACCAACCTCATCCCCGGCCCCCAAATAGCCAGAGACGTCCTGGAAGCCCCGCGTGCTGCCTCACAACTTCCGACCAAAACTCAGCCTACAGGGGTGGGAGGTGGGGCCAGACCACAGCAGTGCCAGAGGGTTACGACCCAGACTTAACATCCAACAATTACAGAAGAAAAGAAGAAGCTTGCGGGCTAAGCCCAGTGCCAAGGGTCTCCATGTATTAGGGTCTCCGTGTATTAGGGTATCTTTGTATTAAGGTCTCTGAGGCCAACCACAACAAGGGCACCCACATCCACGGCCCCCTCCTTTCCCGTGGTTCCCTAGATGGAGGCTTTGCAAGGTGGGATTCCACAGTCTAGAGCAGGAATCTCTCCCAGAGAGACAGAGCTGCTGGTCTGACAAGACAGAAGAGTCCAGGGCGGGTGATTTGCCCTTGAGCAGCCAGCTGGCACCTTGAGGAGCAGGCTCCGCTGGGCTCAGTGCTGTCCTCCTCTTCTGGGAACCGGGGCTCCAGAGGCAGCAGGAACGTCACCATGTGACCCCAAGGTCTTCACAGCCGTGCCATGCCTGCGGGCCCGTCCACAAACCTCGCCTCTAGTATCCACTCTGATCCACCCCAGATGTCCTTCTAGGCCCTGCACCTGTCATATCCTTCCCCTCACTGATGCTGGGACCCACAGGGTCTGTGGAGTCCTGCACCTGCACTCGGGCCTCCCACACTCTACACAGAGCCCAGAGCACTCAGGGTCCTGCTCCGGGAGGGCAGCCTCTGCATCCCCACGGATGGGCGGGAGCAGAATTCGTAGGGGACATGTTTCCTCCAGAGCCCAGCAGGACCCCAGTGTGCCACAGTCCTATGTTGGGGGGGGGGGGGTGTCAGCAGACAGCAAGTTCACCTTCACTGCCTGGGACAGAGGCCTGAGACCTGCCACTCCCCAATAGGGTTTCACATAGCCACGCCCTAAAGCGCCAGCATCCTTTCTGCATCCTCGTGGGAAGCAATTAGGAAATTAAGCAGAGCAGAACAGCCGCGTGGAGGACTAGAAATCGGAAACATCCTTCCAAACAAAACACAAGAAATGATAAACAATAATCCCTTTAACCAACCAGGCTGAGGTTGCTGGAAAACAACAGCAGCCAGAGGGTCCAAAAGGGAGACTCCACCCCCCTGCTGAGAACAACCAGAAAAACCGGGGAATTGTTTAAAAACAGAAAGAAAAGCATCTTAAGGACACTGGAGGCCCCTGCAGACTGTGAGGATGTATTTGTCTGAGGGGAGGAGGAGGAGGGGTGGCCCGGGCAGAGGACTCCTCCCTCCTGGGGGGCTAAGATGAGTCATGTTGGGTGGACTCTAAGTCACGCCTTGTGGGGGACACAGGAGGAGGGTCACTGCACGGCCTTCAGAGCACATGCAGGATGAGGTCCTGACGAGCCCATATTTGGGGTGGGACTTGGAACGCTGCCCTCAGGGGACGGTGAGCTGAGGGGACATGTCCTTAACCACGTCCACATAATTCTCACCTGCCCTTCAGCTGCATCAGAATCCTGTCTCGTGGCTCAACTGCTGCCTGCAGTCTGGGGGTCTTGATGAGGAGGGGGCAGCTTGTAAACAGCGTGAGAACCAGCTGCAAACAGGGAAAGTGAGAGATGGTAGCAAAGGGTTCAGATCCTCTGTCATGCAGCTCTGATTATTATGTTCTAGAATAAGACAACCACATAGAGAAATGCGACACAAAATTAGAAATTGTGAAAGAGAATCAAATGGAAATTGCAGAATTCAGAAAAATGCAAAAACCCTCACTACCAATTAAGCAGGCGGGACCCAATTAGGCACCACTTGAAGAATTCACAGCGGAAGAAAGACCAGAGGTGCAGGCTGGCCGACCTCCCTTCTTGTGGTTGGCAGCTTTAAGGTTTTTCTGGTGTCCCCTTGGACAAGAGGGGGTCCATCCAGTCAGTTGGGGGGTCCTGGGATTCCATTTTAGTTCCCACTGTAATAAATGTTACATGCTATGGTCTCTCTCTCTCAAAGCATCTTATAGTCCTGACCCTTCTTTCTTGTGAAGAAAGGGTCAGAGAATGACTGTATGAGATTTCATCAATTGAAGCCCCTTTCCTGGTGTCCCTTCTCAAAATTAAGTTTACCCCTCACACATTTAACTAAAGAAACTAGTAATGGTTAATTTGGGGGAGAAGACATTGTAGCCAGTAAGAAAGGTGGTGTTCAACTAGAAATGGCATGTCGGTTAACTGGTAGACTTGTGAGTACAACTAAAAATACATTAACTTGGAGATGAGAAAATGCCTAATTCACAGAGGTGGAAAAAAAAACAGAAATAAAGCACTTGCTCGCAGCCCCTGAGACAGGACAGAGAGGGGGGTCTGAGGCAGCTGAGGAGGAGGGGAGACGTTGACAGGCCATAGGCGTCAAGCCTGCATATGCCATCTAGAGTGTGTTTTTATTTCACATGTCGTGAATTCCACTATTTTCTCAGCTCTGTGAGTTTTGAAGGTTGCATGAAGTTACATAATTGCTACCAAAATAAGGATATAGAACAATTCTGCCACCACAAAATCATCCCTGGAACTTCCCCTTTGTGGTCAATCCTCCCATCCTTCACCCCAGGCAGCCGCCGCTGATCCACTTTTGTTCCCTACTCCAGGAGTCACTTCCAGAAAGTGTCCTGAGCGGGGCAGGTGCACAGCCCTCACCCTGCTCCTGCTGCTCAGCTCGGGGGCGGAAGCCGTTAGGGGAGCAGTTTCCTCCTTCCTGGCGTAGGTCCATTCGTGGCAAGGACGTGTTCCAGCACGTTCACCCAAGTGCACACTGAAGGGCACTGTGGTCCCTTGCAATATTTTGTGATAATGAATAATGCTGTTTTAATTTTTACATACAGGTGTGAATATGAACACCTGCTTCCCTTTCACTCTGAACACTTGGGGGTGTGACATCGGTGGGACGTGAGTATTAAACTTCATGAGAAATGGCCAAGCTGCTTTCCCCGCACCAGCTGTGGGTGAGGCACTGGGTGCCATGTCCTCACCACACTCAGTTTGTTTCTTGGCTGTTTTGTTTCAGGCAATTTAACAGGTGTGTAGTGGTAACTCATTGTGGTTTCGGTTCAATTTTTCATGATACTAATGTGGTTTTAATTCAAATTTCCGTGATACCCATGATGTGGAGGTCTCCCTCTATGCCTCGTAGCCACTGTGGGTCTCTGGTAAAGCCTTCCAGGAACTTCCGCTGTTTCCTTGTGCTTCTTGTTTTCTTATCATTAAGTTTTGAGAGTGCTTTATATCATCTGGTGCAAACCCACTGTGGGGCATGGGACTTGCAAACATTTTCTCCTCAGCTTACAGTCTGTCTATTCATTTCCTTCACAGTGTGTTTGAAAGAGCAAAAGTTTTCAGTTCCGAGCGTCGGTCTTTTCACCACCAAATCGTGCTTCTGACAGCCGACTATCTGAGACCATCTAACTTAACTGCATGCAGACTTGTCTTCTGAGCTTTTCCTAAAAGCTTTTTTGTGCTACATTTGTCACTTAGGTCTGTGATCTACTGCGAGTAAAGGAGTCAAGTCTTGTGTACATGGGGGGCCGGTTAAAGGCTCCTCGCCTGCTGTGCGTGCAGAACTCGTCTTGTGGCTCTATCAGGTTCACCCAGGTGTCCCGCCGTCCCTCGTGGGTCCACTGCCTGGCTGTCTCTCCTGGCCCGTGGCTCTATGAGGCCACCCATTCCACATGATGATAGTTTGGAGGGTATAAATTTTGTCTGGAAACTCGATTGATAACTCCTCCAATTTTGTTCTGCTTTTTAAAAATTATTCTGGTTCTGCTGCTTTCAGTGCACTTCCTTACACACTTCAGAGCCCGGACGCACCTGGCTGAGGCCAGGTTCAATCTGCAGACAGTCTGAATACATGCGACACCCCTGTGTGTGACTGCCCAGCTCCCTACTTGCATGGAGTTTTCATTTCTTCATCAGATGTCACCCACCTCCCAGCAAACGCAGGCCTGCCCCAGTCTGGAGACCCGGGACTTGTGACTCCCCATGCAGCATGGCCTGGCAGTTGTCCCCAAGGCCTCCAGGAGGAACAGAGCTGCTCAGATGAGAGCTGCGCATGAAGTGGGTCTGTACCCAAGCTGAGGAGCCCGGTGGAGGCGACCCCCATGTTTCATAAGGAGCTGCCACCAGCCTGCCCAGCTTTCCCTAAAGGGGACATGCATCCTCCTTCCGCCGCTCAGGGAGGCCTATCCCTTTGAGGCTATTCATCCCTAAAACATCCCTGGAAAGGCAGTTAGGGGCCATAAAATCCCCTATACTCTTAGGGTCCCAGACAGGCACAAGAATTAAACTAAATAGGACCATTCACCAGGACAGGAGCACACACGGGGCCTGTAACCAGGACAGGAGCACACACAGGATTAATCACCAGGACAGGAGCACACACAAGGCCTGTCACCAGGAGAGGAGCACACACGGGGCCAGTCACCTGGACAGAAGCACACACGGGGCCTGTCACCAGGACAGGAGCACGCACAGGGCCTGTCACCTGGACAGGAGCACACACAAGGCCTGTCACCAGGACAGGAGCACACACAGGGCCTGTCACCTGGACAGGAGCACACACCTTACTCATTCCTGGTTCCAGATGGCCCTGGTCTCTTCCAGAAAATGAAAATCCAAGATGAACGAAATTCAGAGAAGCAGCTGAACTATGTGGGGAGGCTTGAAAGGTTCTGGCAAGGTCTGCATAGAATCCTCTTGGCCCAACCTGCAGGTGCTGCAAGGGGTCCAGGGTCAGAGCGAGCTGCTTCTTTCCAAGGGCCTGTAACTTGAGCTCTGGGCTGGGCGGCTCCTTGACCCTCCCCACACCCGATGCACAGGAGGTGGATGCTGCGCACCTCCCAGCGCCCCTTACCCCAGCTGTGGGCAAATTGTATTTTCTCGTTCTTTTTTTCTTGAATTAGTTTTGCTTGGTTTTGTTTTGTTGGTTTTTTTTTTAATCAGTTTGTTGATTGTCTGCTGTTATTTTCTACTTTTTATTTTACTGATTTCTGCTCTTAGTGTTATCCTTTCCTTTCTTTTACTAAAGGCTTAATTTTCTTTTCTTCTTTTAATTTATTATTGTGATTATCATCCATTTATTTGCTCTTCTTTTTTAACTTTGTTAGTTGGCAACTTAGATAATAAATTTTTAAACTTATTTTTTAATAATATAATGGCTTAAAGTTACATATTTCCTTGTAAACACGGGATTAACTGCTTCCCACATATTTTAATGTGTTGTATTTGCATTTGCATTAGGAGTTTTTGTTTGTTTGTTTGTTTTGCCAAATACTGTATTTGGAATATTGTATCTTTTCTTATCTTTTATAGAAGACACTTGATATAAAAGTGTCTGATATAAAATTGACTTCTGACTTCCCTGGGC
The DNA here is from genome assembly GCA_963574355.1 of Loris lydekkerianus. Lineage (NCBI taxonomy): Eukaryota > Metazoa > Chordata > Mammalia > Primates > Lorisidae > Loris > Loris lydekkerianus. The sequence goes on along the minus strand of CAUYPK010093687.1, from coordinate 7,800 downwards.
TCAGAAAATGTAGTCTATGAGACAAAATTTGTGGACATTTTGAGATGTATTTGCACTGTCTGTATCTGGTTTTGGTACCAGAGCAATGCTGGTTTCATAAACAAGTTGGGAAAGACCTCCTTGCCTTCTGTTTTCTGTAAGAGATTATATAGAATTAGTGCTAATTTTTCATTAAGTATTTGATAGAAATTTCTGGGGAAATCATTTGGGCCTGGAGATGTCTCATTTGGGAACTTTTTACTTATAAATTCAATTTCTTTAAGGCTTGTAGGGCTATCCAGATGAGTCTTAAGGAAGACATCCGGGTAGTCCCTGGGGCCCTCCTGGGTGTGATGGGCTGTGGGGGTTCCTCAGACGCCCACCCCCACCCCCACCCCTCCCCTCTGGCGCCATCTATGCTCATCTGCCTCCCCCGGCTCCCTCACTGCAAAGCTCTGCTCAGGTTCTCAACTTTCCAGCTGTTGCCCTTATTCAGGCCCCCTGAATTCTGTCCTGTGCAGGTTTGGTTTAGGGACCACACGCCTAGAATGTGGGGTGACTGACAGGCATATCTGGGGCTCCCTCTCTGTGGCTCCCTCCTAGCAGGGATATCTTCCCTCCCCCCAAACCTCATCCTCTGACACCTGAATCCAATAAGACTTGGCCTTTCTGCTTGAATCCTGGTGTCTCCCTCCATATAGGCTAGAGTACCCTGGGGACAGAAGCCCCTGAATGGTGACCTCGACCTGTGAATTGCCTACTGTGGAATCCCACCCATTTCTGCCTGGTGACAAGTGCTCCCCAGCTCCTTCAAATCAGTTTTTATATGTTGTCCAGAACTTATCATTGTTTCCTGCAAGTGGGTTAGTCTGACAGAAGCCACTTGCAATTTCTGGAGCCCAAAGTGATACAGGTGATTTAATGACACATTGTGGAGGCTGATCCACAGACCAGCACACCTGCTGGGTCCAGCAGCTGGGCAGTTGGCAGGCCGTGTTCACACCCACAGCAGCTGGGCAGTTGGCAGGTTGTGTTCACACCCACAGCAGCTGGGCAGTTGGCAGGCCGTGTTCACACCCACAGCAGCTGGGCAGTTGGCAGGCCGTGTTCACACCCACAACAGCTGGACAGTTGGCAGGCCGTGTTCACACCCACAGCAGCTGGACAGTTGGCAGGCCGTGTTCACACCCACAGCAGCTGGGCAGTTGGCAGGCCGTGTTCACACCCACAGCAGCTGGACAGTTGGCAGGCCGTGTTCACACCCACAGCAGCTGGGCAGTTTGCAGGCCGTGTTCACACTCACAACTGACAATACAGAAGTCCGCAGAGTGAGTCTCAGAGATGGCAACTTGTTTCATGCTGACTCCAGACTCTGACTGAATTGAAAATAAGTTAGAAAAGCAAAACAGCAACATCAACCACAAGGCCAGGTGCAATGGCTCATGCCTGTAGTCCCAGCATTCTGGGAGGCTGAGGTGGGAGGATTCCCTGAGGTCAGGAGTTGGAGGCTGCAGGGAGCTATTACCGTGCCACTCACTGCACTCCAGCCCGGACGACACGTGAGACCCTTTCTCAAAATGAATGAATAAATAAATAAATAAATAAAAACACAATAAGACTCTAAAAATGCATATTTAAACTTAACAAGAAGACATTCTATACATTCTATAATGGGTGGTGGTGAGAGAATAAATCATCTTGAAATTAGATGCAATTCAGAACCAACCAGCAATGGAAACAAAACACATACACAGGAGTGTGAGGAGTGCCGTCAGCTAACCAGTAACGGAAACTGAAAACGTACCCGGGAGTGTGAGGAGTGCCGCCAGCCCTCAGTGTTCCCACTCCAGGACCCCCACAGATGCCAAAACCCATGATGCTCGAGTCCCTGATATAAAATAGGGCATGAGCCCAGGTACCTCAAACCCTCTCTAGATTGTCTGAGATACTGAACACAGCATACGTGCCAGGTAAATAGCTGTTATGTCATATAGTTTAGAGAATAGTGACAAGAAGCAAGTCTGTCTATGTTCGGTGCAGACTCAGCCATCTTCCTATGTTCTCAACCCAGAGTTGCTTGAATCGGTGGCTGTGGAATGAGTAAATGCAGAGGGCCGGCTGTGCTTACAGGAAAACCAAGGGTTTTACATTGGAAAGAGAAAGAGGCTGAAATTAGCGAGCTCATTGTCTGATTTATAAAGTTAGAAAAAAAAAGAATAGGATAGTACAACCATCCCCAGAATTCCAAGAACACACATTTTCTTAAGTACAATAAAAATTATCTCAAGATGAATGGGGTACAACCCTGGATGCAATGGAAGCCGCCTCGGCCCTGGAGAAGAGCCTGAACCAGGCTCTTTTGGATCTTCATGCCCTGGGTTCTGCCCGCACAGACCCTCCTCTCTGTGACTTCCTGAACAATCACTTCCTAGATGAGGAAGTGAAACTCCTCAAGAAGATGGGCGACCACCTTACCAACCTCCACAGGCTGGCTGGCCCCCAGGCTGGGCTGGGCGAGTATCTCTTCGAAAGGCTCACTCTCAAGCACGACTAAGAGCCTGCGGAGACCAGCGACCTCTGAGGAGCCCTTTTCAGACCATCAGGGCTTCTGCCAGAGCCGCCACCTCCTCCAGCCACAAGGCAGCTTTTTAAACACCTTGCAGTCTTTTCCCAAGCCTTGGACCAAATGGAAATAAAGCTTTGTGCACCTAAAAAAAAAAAAAAAAAAAAAGTACAATAAAAATTAATGAAATTCAAAACAGAGGCCGGGCGCAGTGGCTCACGCCTGTAATCCCAGCACTCTCTCTGATAGGCCACCGTGAATGGATTGCCTGAGCTCAGGAGTTTGATGTTGCCATGAACTGTGATGCCACAGCGCTCTATCCAGGCACAGAGTGAGACTGTTTCAAAAAAAAGGCAGTTCAAACGAGAGCTGTAGTAGAGGTGCTCCTAAGATCCACAAGTTAGGGCCACGCAGAGATCAGTACAGAGCAGGAAGAGGGATGGGGATGGAGCTTGGGGAATGAGGAGAGAGCAAGTCTGCAGCAGTGTCAGGGAAAGGGGCTGTGGCGAGGGCAACAGAAGTTTCACGGAGCAGTGAGAGGGTGCCAGGAGCAAATGCAAGCCAGATAATCAGGAGCTATATTCGAAGAGGGCAAATTCACAGAAAAAGATAATGCACAAACTGACTCAAGAAGAAAAAAACCTGGGTGTGCCTCCCACACTGAAGAGTTAGCGCAGCAGCCAGAGGGTAGCCGTCAGGGGAGAGGCAGAAGCAGAGGCCCCATCCTACACAGCTCTTCCAGGGGACATAAAAATACGTCATTTTCACACTTTGTTTTATGAGGCTGGCATAACTTCAGTACCAAAATTAGACAAGGACAGTGTAAGAAAGGGGAATCTTACTTACACTGCCAATCTTACTTTAAATGCAGAAACTCTACATCCTATGTTAGCCCATCACATCCAGAACGTGTGGCAGATTTTCCTGACCAACTTGGGTTTATACCAAGAGCGTAAGAACAATTTCATTTTAGCAACTACATCAAAGTGAAGTCTCCATTGAGGGAATTCAGGAAGCCTCACTCAGGCTGAAGCCACCGTGAGCACCTTCTGACAAGCTCCCTGAACTCCTGGGGACTCAGCCAACAAACTTGGGGAGCTTCTACCCTAGTGGGAAAGACCATCAAAGTGAATAGGGGAAGAGTTCGAGACCAGCCTGAAGAAGAGTGAGACCCCATTTCTATTAAAAATAGAAAGAATTAGCCAGACCTGGTAGCAGGCACCTGTAGTCCCAGCTACTTAGGAGGCTGAGGCAGGAGGATTGCTTGAGCCCAGGAATTTAAGGTTGCTGTGAACTGGCTGAGGCCACAGCTCTCTACCCAGGTGACACAATAAGACTCTATCTCAAAAAAAAAAAAGTGAACATGTGGGTAGTGAGATATCAGGCAGGGGTCGAATGTGCTTTGAATAAAGATAAAACACAGCTGCTCTGTTACAGTGTCTGCCTCTGACAGGGACACAAGCTGTTTCCAAGTGACACTTACTTTCTGGTGGGACAAAGGCCACAACCTGTTCCCCCTCGGCGCTCTCCCCCTCGCCTCTGCTCCGGCTGTCTCTGTATTTCTCTCTCCACTCACTTCAGGGAACACACAAGACACACGTTAATGGGTCAGGAGGTCGTTCTCAGCCACCTTGCTCTTTGTCATCAACTTTAGAATCAGCTTGTCTGTTTTCATAAAAAAAAAACAAAAAAAAAAAAAACTCTGTCATGAAATTAATTAAAATTAAAGTTATGCATCGGTTTGAAGAGAATTAACCTCTGTCAGTGGGGAGTCTCCTCATTGCTGGTCATGCTGTAGCTCGCCACCTGTTTAGGTATTCTGTAAATCCTTTCAACACATTTGTTAATTCTCTCCACGAATATGATCGATGTGTTCATAGGTATTTTCCTAAGCATTTTTCATTGCTATTGTAAATAATGTATATTTATAAAAGTGCATTTCCTGTCGTTCCTAGTATGTAAAAACGCATTTCATGATGTTGTTCTATAATACTCTTTTATCTAGGCACTCTACTAAATTATCTTACTGATATTTTTTCTGTAAATTCTCTTGGGTTTGCTAGGTGGATAGTTGTATCATCTGAGAATGACAAGAATTTTTTTTCATCTTCTTATACCATTTTCTCTCTTTTTTTTTTTTTTACTTAGTCTCTGGAATGGCTTTCTAACAATACTGAAGAAAAGAAGGAATTGACAGAGATTGACACGTTCAGAATACTGAAAGGGTGCTTCCAGCATTCTGCCATTAAGTGAAGTGTTTGCCATAGATTTTTGGTGACTATTATTAGGTTAGGGAAGTTCCCTTCAATTTCTACTCGGCTGTAATATTCATTTCTTAAAAAATAATGAATAGACGTTGAATTTTCTCAGGAGAAATTCTATAGCCCATGAGAGGGTCATAAATCTTTTTCTTCTTTGATCTGTTAATGGATTTTCTTTAAACATGTTTAAAATGAAATGCATTCTTTTTGACTAAGTAGTATGTTCCCATAGTCCTAAACTAAAAAGGGTTTATGATCAAAACCTTTTCACTCCTCCTGGAGGTCCTGCCTTCCTGGGTTCATTTGCATTTATCTTACACTGTCCAAATTTTTCTTTCCTACGCATATCCTACAATCATTTCAGGCTGTGCATTTTCCCCTTAACGTTGTGTCTCAGAGATCCTGCCCTGCGGATATACGAAGCCCTTTCTTCTTATTTTACGGCAGTCCCGTGGCAGCTCACTGTGTGGCTAGCCCACGGGTGTTGAACCAGTGCTCCAGGATGCATGTTTAGGCCTCACCAGCCTCTTGTGATCGTAAACAGCACTGCAACGAACCCCAGTGATACCCCAGTGATATGCGCGCAGGTGTCTGCACATCACAGTCCCAGAATGAGAACTTCCATGTCAAAGGTTATGCAGACCTGAAATTCAGTGAATTTCATCCAACTTTCTCCACAGAGGCCACATTAATTTATAACCTCTCCAGCAACCCAGCCAGAAGCCCTTTCCCACACACATCTAACCAACTGACATGCATGGGAGCAGTTGTGTTTGGGGTTTCACTTGCTTGTTTCTCTGATGCGTCTTTCTTTCATTTTAATTGCATTTGAATAGCTTTTCATATGTTTGAGGCCAATTGTATTTCCTTTCTTCTGAGGTTTTTTTTTTTTTTGCTTGTCTCAGTTGTCAATGTTTCTGTGGGGTTGTTAGTTTTGTTTTGTTTCATTTTTAATGGTTTACAGAAGCTCCTTATATGTCAAGGAAAGTAGCCCTTTTCTGTGATTGTTTTCTATTTGATACTCAGCCATCTTTCAGCTTTACCAGTTGTGTGTTTTGTTACATAGAATATTTATAAAAGATTTATGTGCCCAGAGCCAGGTGCATTGGCACAACCTGCACCCCAGCTACCCAGGAGGCTGAGGCAAGAGGATCACTCGAGCCCAGCAGTTTGAGGCTGTAGTGAGCTGTGATCATGCCACTTACTGCACTCCAGCCTGGATAACAGAGCAAGACCCTGTCTCTAAATATATATATGTATGTGTTTTTAAATTTGTGAGGCCAAATTGATTAATCTTTCAGAGTTTTGGCTTCCCAGTTGAGTTCCCCACTCTGAGATGCTAAAACAACTCAAACTATACAAAAGTAATGCACACAACCAAAATGTTTGTACCCCCAGAACATTGTGAAATAAAAGAAATAAATACATTTTAAAATACAGCAGTAACAGTACTGACAAGGCGCTCACATCTAGGGAATCGTGTACGCTCAGCGTGTGTTGCCTGCTTTCCCCCAAGAGGCAGCTGTGTCCTGACTGTCCCACAGCCAAGGGACGTGGAAGCCCAGTGTCTTGCACAAGGGCACACTTGGCCCAGGGGTGCATCGGCTCCGGAGCCTCCCAGTGCACAGCTATGCTCCGCCATCACCATTGCTGGGTTCTTGCTGTAGATCTCCCTAGGATCTCCCTATTATTACATTTTTGATCCATCTGGAATTTATTTTTTTTTTATTGTTAAATCATAGCTGTGTACATTAGTGCAATCGCCTGTACCCATTCTAAGATGCCATCTGGAATTTATTTTGGCACAAGATGCAAAGTCCTTGCTCCAGGTGTTCAGCAGCTGCTCCAGGATGGTTTTCCTGACACCCTGTCTCCCTAATTTGAGATGTCACTTCAACTTACCATCCTTTAGGCTGGACTCATCGGCAAGGAACTTGTGCCTTCCTGGGACTTTACATTCCACCTCTACATGGAGTCCCAAACATCTACACCCAGCCCAGATCTCTCTCAAGAACGCAACACGTGGACCCACCTGGATGAACAAAGCTGCTCTTTCCCTGGGTGCCCAGGTCAGCCCATGAAGCTCAGGCTGCATCCTCTGACTGCTCACCTTCCCACCCCCGAGCCCCCGTCCTGCAGCACAGGATGGTGACAAGTTGAGTGTGTATACCATATGCTCTGAATCAACCAGTAAAACAACAAAACAAAAAGTCATGGCCATGAAATCATCAAAGGAAATAAACTGGTAGTATATAAAATATTGAAAATTTCAAAAAATGTCAGAAATAAAAAAGAACAGGTGGGACAAATAGAAAACCATAGCAAGAAGGTATATTTAAGTTCAACTGTATCAATAATGGTCCAAGGGCCTAAAAATCTTAATTAAAAGGCAAAAATAATCAATACAGATCACAAAGAGTTCTTGGGGTGGAGAAACAGGGTCACAGGTGCATGGCCTACACTGCAGGAGGGAAGGAGACCAGCAGACCCAGGAGGATTCTGCAGAGGAAGGGGACCAGCAGACCCAGGAGGGCTCTGCAGAGAAAGGGGACCAGCAGACCCAGGAGGGCTCTGCAGAGGAAGGGGACCAGCAGACCCAGGAGGGCTCTGCAGAGGACGGGGACCAGCAGACCCAGGCGAGCTCTGCAGAGGAAGGGGACCAGCAGACCCAGGAGGGCTCTGCAGAAGAAGGGGACCAGCAGACCCAGGAGGACTCTGCAGAGGAAGGGGACCAGCAGACCCAGGAGGACTCTGCAGAGGAAGGGGACCAGCAGACCCAGGCCGACTCTGCAGAGGACGGGGACCAGCAGACCCAGGCCGACTCTGCAGAGGAAGGGGACCAGCAGACCCAGGAGGGCTCTGCAGAGGAAGGGGACCAGCAGACCCAGGAGGGCTCTGCAGAGGAAGGGGACCAGCAGACCCAGGCGGACTCTGCAGAGGAAGGGGACCAGCAGACCCAGGAGGACTCTGCAGAGGAAGGGGACCAGCAGACCCACG